>CAUYRH010137433.1:0-38503 GCA_963574655.1 Perodicticus potto | reverse complement strand
AGATATATGTACCAGAATGTTCAATGCAGCCCAATTCATAATTGCTAAGTCATGGAAGAAGCCCAAGTGCCCATCAACCCACAAATGGATTAATAAATTGTGGCATATGTACACCATGGAATATTATGCAGCCTTAAAGATAGATGGAGATTTTACCTCTTTCATATTTACATGGATAAAGCTAGAATATAATTCTTCTTAGCAAAGTATCTCAAGAATGGAAGAAAAAGTATCCAATGTACTCAGCCCTACTATGAAGCTTTCATTGGGTCATATGAAAGCTATAACCCAATTATAGCCCAAGAATATGGGGAAAGGGGCAAGGGAGGGGAGGGGAGGGAGAAGGATGGGTAGAGAGAGAGTGTAATTCGTGAGACCACACCTATGGTGCATCTTAGAAGAGTACATGTGAAATTTACTAAATGTAGAATATAAATGTCTTAACACAATAACTAAGAAAATACCGTGAAGGCTATGTTAACCAGTTAGATGAAAATATTTGAAATTGTATATAAAACCAGCACATTGGACCCCACGATTGCATTAATGTACACAGCTATGATTTAATTAAAAAAAAATGATGGGAAAAAAAAAATCCAAACAGGGTGGCACCTGTGGCTCAGTGAGTAGAGCGCCGGCCCCATATACTGAGGGTGGCAGTTTCAATCCTAGCCCCAGCCAAACTGCAACAAAAAAAATAGCCGGGCATTGTAGTGGGCATCTGTAGTCCCAGCTACTCGGGAGGCTGAGGCAAGAGCATTGCCTAAGTCCAAGAGCTGGAGGTTGCTGTGAGCTATGATGCCACAGCACTCTACTGAGGGCAAGAAAGTGAGACTGTCTCAAAAAAACAAACAAACAAACCTGAAAACAGAATAAAAGCTTCTGCCTCCATAGAGTTATGGGGGGAGATAGAAAGTACTTTTAAAAAAACCAAACAAAGTGACAAGGGAAACAGCATGTTAGCAGGTAACAAGTGCTCAGGAGAAAGTGCCTCGTGGGGTCAGGTGTGTGGAAACCTGTGGCTGGGAAGGCAAACCCGGGGAGAAGGTGCTCCGTCATGATCAGACCACTCCTGCAGAAGCCCTCAGT
This sequence comes from Perodicticus potto, assembly GCA_963574655.1. Classification (NCBI taxonomy): domain Eukaryota; kingdom Metazoa; phylum Chordata; class Mammalia; order Primates; family Lorisidae; genus Perodicticus; species Perodicticus potto. The sequence continues at coordinate 37,414 of CAUYRH010137433.1, read as the reverse complement.
CCCCCTCCTGGCTGCAGCTCCCCAGCCCCTCTTACCTTCCAGACAGGCCCTGGCTGGTGCAGCAAGTACAGCTCCCTGTTCTCTCTATTGGAGGAGCCACACCCTCAGGCCACCACCCTGCCCAGGGTCCTGCTCCCCATGCCAGCCCGCTTTCTAACAGTCAACCCCTGCATCGCTGTGCACTTGTTCTTGGACCCTGGGTCTCCCCGCAACTGGTGTCTGAATCCGGGGTCTATGCAAGGACAGAAAAAGAAAGGAAAGCCCTCCCGTTAAGTCTGGTGCAGGAGTCAGCTCCATTTGTGGTGATTTCATTTAGCTGGCTCGACCCTCCTGCAGAAGCTTCCTCTGTTATGGCCATTTGCTCAGGTTCACTCAGTGTCCGTCACCTTCCCATCTTCTTGCTCACATGACTATTTTGCTTCTCTCTGTCTCTCATAGCCACTCACTGTTAGCACAAGAGGACAAGATGATGAGGCATCTTGATTTCACCCTATCCCTGACTCCCTCTCTGACACGCTGGACAAGTCCCTTTCGACTCCTTCTGTCCCACCAGCTGGAAAGCTGGATGAGCAATACTTCCCTGCAGACCAGAAATAGCGTCATCTCCAAGCAGAACCCTCCTGGACTAATATATTTTACCAAAAACGAAAGACCTTCAATTGCCAAAAAAAGCATCTTGTGTCAATCACTGATGTGAAGGGGCTGCCTCATGCAAAGCTGGGCTAATTCTTTGGGAAGAAGAAAAATTGCCAGAAAGAAAGGAGAACACGTCAGAGGGAGCGAGAATAGCTCTTAGGAGGCCAAACTGAAATAGAGAGTGAGTGTGCAGAAAGATGGAGAAGCAAAGTGGTCATGGGCACAAGAAGAAGGGAAGATGAGAGGCACTGATTAAACATGAGGAAGTGAGAGTTATCAGCAGAAGGAGCTGGGGAAAAAAAGAGGACAAAAGCTGGAAGAAAATCGGAGACAAATGCATAGCTGTTCTTTTCCTTTGGCAATTACTTGGACTATGGTACCGTAGAGCAAACTAGGCTCAGGCTAGCTGGGCTACCCTGGTGGACTTTATAGAAAGGAGCTTCCTACATGGGCTCATCAATTTAACAGTTCAATTTCAATCCCAAAGAAATATGTTCAGTTTTGCAACAAAAACTGCAAAAGTGTGAATGTAACATGCTACCATTTGTGTTCTTCAGTATTTATACAGATAAACACGGTAACACACACACACACCCCACACATTTCTGTAGATGTAGGTCATATCTGCAAAGCAACCAATAATAGGCCTGTGGCTCGTGCCTGTAATCCCAGCACTTTGGGAGGAGGCTGAGGTGGGAAGGTGGTTTGAGCCCAAAAGTTCAAGGCTATAGTGAGCTATGATCACACCAGCTTGAGGGACAGAGCAAGACCATGGCTCAAAAAAAAAAAAAAAAAAGAAAAAAAAGAAAAAGTAATTGATAACGGAAGTCAATTAGGGACAGGGTCAGAGGGAAACTTATACTTCATTGTATACTCTTTTAAATATTGTATGTGTCTTTTGAATGTCGTTTCTATTACCTACTAAAAATAAAGATAGAAGAAGAAAAACAGACATAATATTTTTAAGCCCCCGAAAAAAACCAAAGGTATTTTTCTGAGCTTCATACAACAATAAACACTGAGGCGCAGGGAAAGATTCTACAAAGTAAATCTCATTCAAAACCCTACATCCCCATATTACCTCCAAATTCTCAACCGAATGTGCCACGAGATGAGAAAATACGATAACACGTGTGAATCAATTCCAACTTCCTTCTGTTTGATCCTCTTGGGGGCAATTCTTGACTTGAAGATATATAAAATAAAATTATCTGCCCAAGTGTAAATACACTCAGGGTTTGCACATGTGTCATATAGAATAATAAATCACTGAAAGTCTACAAAAGTATAGAATTTAGTACCACTGTGCCTTTTTTTTCAAAGTAACTAATCGTGGTTTCTTCACGTCTCAAGCTCATAAAGTTAAAATGCCCTGAACCCTACATTTCTATAACTAATTAAGTGGATTGTGATGCACATGGTGGTGACTTCTTGCTTCTCTTAACCCATCCCTACCTCGGGTCTATTTCTCACCATTAGCATTTTCTTTTCATTCCTCCACTAAACATGGCTTTGCACGGTTGACAGTGGATAAAGAATTACAAGGTAGCGAAACCTCTCCTCTGCAGATAGATTCAGGCAAAGGGAGAAAACAAACAAGACCTTTTCCTACACCAACCTGAAGTAGTGGTTACCCATCCTGGTGATAAACAAAGAGCACAATGGGCATGTGTGGTATCACCTTGAGAACACAAGCCCTTAAAACAAGGAAAAAATCACTAAATGCAGTTTCTTGTAGTTTCTCACATTGTGTGAGAAAGCCTGTAGGGGGCTGGTCTTGGGTTTGGGTTCCCTAGCCATTCCTATTTTTGGTAAGCAGTAATTCACATCATTTTCTGGAAGGTTTTTAACTTGGCTGCAGTATGGGACAGATGGGCCCAGGATATTCCCCAGAGCTGCCCCTGGGAACTCAGGTTCCCTGAGTCAGCCTGCACTCCCTCAGTGGGGTGCCCCAAACAACGTTCTGTGTGTGGGAATCTCACAACTCTTTCTCTGAAGAACTTGGCTACTTTCTGCCTTTGAAGATTCTTTCTCTTCAGCCACATGTGCAAGACACCAGGGTTGCTTCACTTAAGTAATATCATTTACCCTAAGCCCCAAGCAAAGATGGCTTTGCAGCCAGCAGGAGCCACAGATCTAAAACAGGCCCACAGAATCCACGAAACTGGAAATACCAGTCCTTGGAGAAGAGCCTTTCTAAGCCAGATATAAGTTCAGAAAAGAGAAGCAATTGTTACAGACAGTTTTCCTCTAGCTTCAGACACAGGTTCTCAGATGAAAGTACAAATATTTAGAGATGAGCCAGCCAATTCCTGTCTCCCTCCTGATATTGGTCCCCTGTTTATCTGCTGTATTTAAAAGGCCACCTCCCCAGGTAGGGCCTGCTAAAAACTCTCACCTGGGTAATTGTATCATCTTTCTAACTGGCCCACTTGCCTTAAGCTCTTCTGCATTTCAACATAGCCAGCTAACACTGTAAACAGACAGCTTCAGTCCACCACGCCCAATGTACAGCCTCTTGGTAAATCCTTATGGCTAAAACTCTGGCTGCATTCAGCTTCCAGCCACCTCTTGTTGACCCATCACTATGTCTCCCTCAAGTACCGAATGTACAGCTGAGACCTAAACAAGCAAAAGAGCCAGTCCAGCACAGAGCTGGGCAAGCACATTCCAGGCAATGGGAAGGCACCTGCAAAGTTCCTGAGGCTCAAAAGAGTTTTGATGAGATCAAAGAACATGCAAACGCCTGCTTTGCTAGAAGGCTATAAAGGGGTCCTTGTGGCCTTATATGGGGCAGGAACGAGAGTCAGGACTGGCTCAGGCTTTCAAAAAGACTGTGGCTCTCTAGTCATTTAAGGGCTTCATGCCTCTCATTTCTGTTGGAAGAGCTCAGTGGCTGCTAGGTGGATTGGGGTGGGGGCACAAGAGAGGGAGTGGGGGCTGTTAGAACAGTCTAGGGGTGTAATGATGAAGTTTGCAGGGAACTGGTGACCAGGAAGGCAAAGAGAAGTAAATAGACTCAAGACATATGTTGAAGGTAGATGAGAAAAATCTTTGCTGGTGGATCAGATGAATGGGGGTTGGCTGGACTAAGGAGAAAGAGAAGGAGAAAACCAAGAGTAACTCCTGAGTCCCTGCCTGGGACAAATGGGAAGTGCTGTGGTTTGAATATTTATCCCCTCTAAGGCAGGTGGAAACTTATTCCTCATGTGGCAGTATTGAGAATTGGGGCCTGTAAGAAGTGATCATATCATCAGGTCTCTGCCCTCATGACTGGGATAATCAGTTCTTGGATTCAGGATTAATGAGTTATCATGGGGCTGGGACTAGAGGCTTTATAAGAAGAGAAGGGAAGACCTGAGCTAGCATGTGACCATGCTCAGCCCCCTCCCCATGAGATACCCTGTGCCAACTCAAGACTGCAGAGAGTCCCACCACCAAACAGCCTCTCACTTGGCTTGGAGCCCGTGCTCAGTGGTTAGGACGTCGGCCACAAATACTGGGGCTGGCAGGTTCAAACCCAGCCCGGGCCAGCTAAACAACAATGACAACTACAACAAAAAATAGCCGGATGTTGTGGTGGGCGCCTGTAGTCCCAGCTACTTAGGAAGCTGAGGCAAGAGAGTCACTAAAGCCCAAGAATTTGAGGTTGCTGTGAGCTGTGACACCATAGCACACCGCACTCTGCCGAGGGCAACAAAGTGAGACTCGATGTCTCAAATAAATAAATAAATAAATAAATAAATAAATAAATAAATAAAATAAAATAAAAGCCCCTCTCCAGATGCAGCCCCTCAACTGTGGACTTCCTAGCCTTTATAACTGTAAGAAATAAACTCCTTTTCATCATAAACTACCCAGTTTCAGGTATTCTGTTATAAACACCAGAAAACTAAGACAAGAAGGGTAGCAGCTTTCAGATTGTGAATCTGTTGGAGGAGTATGTTTCAGAGTTAAAAATCTTTTTCTGTTTTTGAGACAGAGTCTCACTCTGTTGCCTGGGAGTGACACAGCTCACAGGAAACTCAAACTCTTGGGCTCAAGTGATCCTCTTGCCTCAGCCTCCCCAGTAGTTGGGACTACAGGCACCCACCACAACACCTGGCTATTTTTAGAGGTGGGGTCTTGCTCTGGCTCAGGCTGGTCTCCACCTCCTGAGCTCAGGCAATCCACCTGCCTTAGCCTCCCAGAATGCTGGCATTATAGGTGTGAGCTACTACACTCAGCCCCAGAGTCAAAAACCTTGAGTTTGGTTTTATGTGTGAAAAGTTGGAGGTATTCAATGAAGATGTCCAGAAGGCAGCTGGCTATATAGGAGTAGACCTGGTGCTCTGGAGAAAGATCTGAGCTAGAAATAGAAACCTGGACATCGGGCGTCAGTGTGTGGTCTTCCAAACCATGGCAATGGGTGAAGGCAGCCCAGGGCAGCCCCAACACTCATACCTTTGCCAGGTACCGAGTGTACAGCTGAGTTCACCACTAAATTGCCCCACATAGCCAGGTTTCCATGGACCAAATAGGATCACAAAAATCTCCTCTCTTGGCTCAGTGCCCGTGGTTAAGGCGCCAGCCACACACACCCAGGCTGGTGGGTTCGAACTCGGCCTGGGCCAGCTAAACAACGACAATTGCAACAGAAAAATAACCGGGCACTGTGGCAGGTGCCTGAAGTTCCAGCTACTTGGGAGGCTGAGGCAAGAGAATCACTTGAGCCCAAGAGTTTGAGGTTGCTGTGAGCTGTGACACCACAACACTCTACTAAGTGTGACATAGTGAGACCCTGTCTCAAAAAAAACCCCTCACTCCTACCAAGCACCAAGAGATTTTGCAAGCTGTCTTTTCCAACATGCTCTGAGTGTCTTAGGGGGATGTGAAAAATGATTGGTTTTGAAGTCCAAAGTATAGGAAAAGCCTAGCGAAAATGGGAAGGGCCCAATTTTACAAACCCACAATGGTTCCCAGTTGCTGGGGTGATTTCCAGGCCCCTCTGCCCGCACACAATCCATCTGTTGATGGCCCAGCCAGTTCCAGTCAGGGGGAAAGCTGATTATCTATCTAACAGCATCTGATATCAGCACCCGAACTTCCTGCCTCTCCTCCGAAAAAATCTCTCCACACCCGCTACCCCCACCTCAGGAGGAGACTCTGTATTACAATCACGAGTTCTGCGAGAGAGGGGCCTGGCTGGGAGCATGTGCTGAAAGCAGCGGAGAGAGATTGATGTGGGGAGCCAGGCTGCCCCAGGCATGTGTTCACCATCTGTCAGGCGGAGGGAGCCCTGCCAGCCCTACATGGTGATTCAGTATTAAAAGAATATTCTTTAGTTTGACTGACACCCTGGGTAGTCTCCGCCAAGACGGTTGGGCTCTGTGATCCAGATGGGATGGAGGGGCCTCTGCTCTCCTGAGGGAGATGCCTCCGGAGGGCTGGGCCACCCAGGGTACTGGGGGTGGGGGGCTCTCCAGGGCCCGGGAGGGGAGTGTGGCTTGGCCAGGGCTGGGCATGCCTGGGCCTGAGCTGGGACTTTTATGTGTGGCTCACTTTCAAAGACAAGGGCGGGACTGAAAGAAAATGTTCTTCACACATTATCCCAGCTCTGTAGGGTCCTTCAGAGAACAGTAATGCCAGGCTTGCAGGGTGCCTCCTGCCACAGAATAATCAACTTTAGGCTTTTTCCTAAAAACTTTATATATAGATCAGTGTTACTTATTAATTTCAGGCCACACCCAATAATGGACAGAGGGGCCCTTTTCGGGGCTAGCCCTGCTGACTTTGCAAAAAGCCAGGTTTCCCTCCCTGCAGCCTCCTTCCTCCAGAAAGTATTATGTGTCCCCTCCCCACTGAACTCAGTCATGGCCAAGTGACTTACTTTGGTCAATGGAATGTGGGCAGAAGTGACATGTGCCACCTCCGGGCGGAAGCACTCAAAGCCAGCATATAGATGGCCTTGTCTCTTTTCCTCTGTCACATCAGCATGTTCAGGAGAAAGGACACTACATAAGGCTAAATCCCAGGGCAGAGCCAACACAGAACAGAGTGACAGCTAACCTATAAGGAAGTTATGATGTGAGTGAGAAGTAAGCCTTCCTTTTTAAACCACTGAAATCATTTATGCAGCAACACCTAGCTGATCTTGATCAAGATGCACAATCAGCTCACATCACCACCAGGCCATCTGGTGCACCCTACGTGATCTCTGAAGTTTCAGTTGTCAGTTGGAAAAATACCTCTGCTGCAACATTTGGAGGGAAAACCAAAGGAGAAAATTTAATTAAAGCAGATTGCCACATTAGGCTTTCATAACTAAGAACAGCACAGGCCTGGGATCACAGGGAAGGTTGCTTAAGAATCATTGTGTTTGTGACAGAAATAAATACAAGCTGGAGACCCAGACAAAAGCTTCCCCACCAATGAATGGGTATAAGAGTTAGAGATTCAGGGCAAGGTGAGGGGGTTGGGCAGAACATGTGGTTTATTTAAACAGCTCTCTGCACACATGTGGGCTTATATATATATGTGTGTGTGTATATATACACATATATAATGTATATATTTGCACACATGTGGGCTTATATATATATGTGTGTGTGTATGTATACAAATTATATATATATATAAGCCCACATGTGTGCAAATATATACATTATATATGTGTATATATATATATATATACATATATACCATATCTCTAACATTTCCATTTTGATGTTTAATCTAATCTCTCTGGAGATGGATTGGTAAAAATCACATTTTAACAGTAGTGCCAACTTTGGTCAATGAAGAAGAAAGCTTTCTGCTCCTCTGAATCAATTCCAAGCTACCATCAAGTCCTTCAGAGCGTGAGAGCTACCTGCAAACCAGCCCTCAGAGCCCTCCGTGGGAACACTGAGATTCGCCTGTGGCCGCAACAGTTCTAATTTGGTAATCTGGACATTTCCAATTTGGCTGCTAAAAGCAGAACATCTATCTTGTGAGCTGTTCCCCCAAGATGCCAGAACCTAATCTCACATTTTCCGTTGTGTTGTCAGTTACCCAGAGAGTGGGCTTAGCCCCATCTGAAAGTGGCTTGAAGAAAGCTGCATCTGATTTAGTGCTCAGCTAACAACTCGGCACTCTTAACAGGTTGAAGTCACATGAGGTGGAGCGCAAATGCTGTTTATATGAACACACATGGCTACGTGTGTCAAATGGCAAATGTTCCTCCTGCCACAAGAAGGACTTCCCAGGGCATTTCAGAAGCCAGCCCAGGGTGGTGGGATGTCTCCCACTACCTCCCGATGACATTCTGTGGCAGAAACAAAGACAGTGCAGATGAGTGCCAAGTAGCTCTTGAATAAGGAAATGTTTGCCTTGCCTTAAAACCATAATCTAAAAGCAACACAACTTTTAAAAATTTTTTCTTTGCTTGCTTTCTTTTTTTAATATCAGGTTAATGTGCAGACACAAATGATTAGGTTACATCGTTTACACTTGTTAGGTAAAGTTCAAGTTGTGGTTGAGCCCTTCACCCAAGGGATGTGGTGTATACCCCTACATTGTGCCCATTAGGTGAAAATTTACCAATGCCCCTTCCTCATCCTCTCTCCCCTTTCCCCCTTTCCTTCTCCCCCCATTTGAATTCAATTGTGTTTTTCTCTCGTGTGAGGTTGTAGTTGTTTATCTACTGGGTTCTTATTAGTACTGCATGCATTGGATACTTGCTTTTCCATTCTTGTGATACTTGACTAAGGAGAATGTTCTTCAACTCCACCCAGGTTAATACAAAAGATGTTAATTCTCCATCTTTTTTATGGCTGAATAGTATTCCACGGAATATTTCTCCCTTCTTTTTCTCTCTTTTTCTTCCTTCCCAGTATCAGTATCTGAGGCCTTTTGTGCCCTCTCCACTTCCTTAGACTGGCACACGCAAACACACACACATACCACCTCTGCCTCCTTCACTCAGAACTGCCCCATGGTCTTGCCCTTTTTCCCCACAAATAAGCTTCAATTTCAAATCAGTAGGGGGAAAAAAGTACTGGTATCTAAGTTTAATGCTGTCTGTGAAATTTAGTCTATAGCAATACAAAAGCAACCATATTAGAGAAAGCATCCACTGCCGCCATACTTTAAAATGCCCTAGACTGAAGCATCAGGAAATGAGGGGATCGATAAAGAAACCACCTCTGAAACACCTGGCATGTGCCCGGTGACAGCCTGCAGACAGACTTGCTGTCTCTCACACACACATGCTGCGGCAGGACCTCCTTTGTAGTTTCCATTGAAAGGGGCCTTGGACCCTTAAAGTAGTGAGGCTTTAGGAGGTTAAAGAGGAGAGGTCTTTTTTTCTGTTCCTCTTCCATTCCCACCTTGGGACTTCCAGGTACTGCTGAGGGACAGAACCGCAACTGGGAGCCAGCAGAAGGCATTCCTATGATGGGAACTGATTTGGGAAGTTGCGTGGATTAAGTGCCACCATGGGTTCTATCTTGAGGCAATGCAAGAGAAACCTTCCCTTTAAATCATCCAGACCTTCTTAGCCTGACATTTCATTATGGGGAAGGGCCATTTTGACATTTCATTATGGGGAAGGGCCATTTTGGGAGGCTTCTGGTTTTTATTATGCACTTGGCCCCACGAATAGGAAAACCTGCTATGGGTCAAAGGCCAAATCAAAGACCCCCCCATCCTCACCCCAAGACAGCCTAAGGGGAAGCAGTAGGGCCAACGGTTAGGGCTAAGATCCTGGAAACAGGGTCCTAGCTGTGTGACCATGGGCAAGTCACTAAGTTTATCTTTCTTTTTTCTGTAATATGGGCACAGAATCCACCTCTTGGACTTGGCATGATACTGAAGCAATAAAAGGAATGTCTCATGCTTATCACCAGTGCCTGGCTCCTAGAAAGGTTTCAATGAGTGTTCATTCTCAGGAAATAAAGCATTTGGTGGGAGGATGTAAATGAGCCAGGGGCAAAAGCTTCCACCTGCTTCTCCTGTGGTTAGTGTGGTCAGACAGGGTGGGAAGGGCCCACAGACAAAAGATGACCTCACCCTCAAAGGGCCAGGTGAGGGAAGAAAGGAAAGCCCACATGCCCAGGGTCGCTGGATGCCAGGCACAAGGACAAGGGAAACAGAGCCTTGGCAGGGATTGTGGTTCTGGTTCTGTGTTTCCCTGCTAGCCCTCAGTGGCTCGAAGTGAGAATTAAATGAGATGTGTAAAAAGTAGGACTGGAACATTGTGAATGCTCAACTACTATTACAAAAATTAATATTTTTGTCATGCATTGAACTCCTCAAGGACTGAGCCATTCAACATTGGAAATTCACAACTCAGGAGCTCTGTGAGTGCTCCCCGCCAGACAAAACCTGTGATTTTTGTCTCTGTCTTCACTGGGGTCTCCTTCTGGAGCCTTCTACCTTCAGAGCGAGGCTTGCTTTTCCTTCTCCCTTTGGAAGAGTTACCCCTCACGACCCAGAATTGGGGCATTCAATCTCAACATTATACTCACTATTTTTCTGAAGATTGGAATCCCAATATCCTAGAATTTAGGGGGTGGGCATATAATTTGGTTCTCAATCAGATATTGTCTTTGTCTGGACTGGGAGTTGGCAGGGATTGGTAACCTGGAGGGAGGGGGCTGAGGGAGGGGCAGCAGGATGTGAGGGACTGGGATTGCTGCATGACGTAGGCATTCCTGCTCTGGCAAGGATCTTCAGGACAATGTTGACTGCAACTTGTGACCATGGGTGTTCCTGACTTGTTTGCAACAACAAGAGGAAAGTGTCCAATATTTCATCTTTGTGTAGGATGTTACCCAGAAGTTTTTCAGAGATGTCCTTTAACAGATTATGGAACATTCCTTTTTATTCTTAAGTAGAGAGTTGAGTTGTTGTTTTAGTCATTTACAGGTGTTGGATTTTACTTAATGCTTTCTCAGACTATACTGAGATGATTAAATTACATGTTTTTTCTCTCCTGTCTTTTATCAATGTGATGATTGTGTCAAATATTAAACCAGCCTTACATTCCTAGAAAAAAAGTTCACTTGTTCATTATGACATGTGTTTGTATTCTATTTGCTACATACCTGTTCGTGCGAGATATAGGCCTGTATATTCTGTTCCTGTAATGTCCTTGTCAAGTTTTGGTATCAATGTTATGCTGACATCATAAAATTAATTGAGAAGTATTCTTTCTTTTTCTATGAATAGTTTCTGTAGTACTGATACTATTTCTTCCCTAAGTATTGAGACTACTTATTGACATTTGTGGTGATTTCTAAAAATATGTCCACAAATCCTTTGCTACTCTTCTCTTCAAGAGGTGAGGCTTAATTCTCTTAATTCCTTGAGTGTAGGCTGGACTTAGTGACTTTCTTCTAATGAGTGGGATGATGGCATGTCGCGTCCAAGGTCAGTTTGTAAAGACTGCAGCTGGGTTCTTGCTGTCTCCTCATCACACACAATGGAGAATCCATCTGCCATGCTGGGGCCAGGCCTCTTGGAGGCACCCACATAGTGAGGAACTAAAGCCTCAGGCCAACAGCCAGGGAAAAGCAATCATGTATGTGAGCTTGGAGCCATTTCTCCAGCCCCAGCAATCAGCTCACTGATGCCTCATGAGAGACCCTGAGTCAGAGCCACCCAGCTAAGTCACTTCCAGACTCCTGACACTTAGTAAGTAAGTGAGACAATAAATGCCTGTTGCTTTTAGTTGCTAAGTTTGGGGGTAATCTGTGATGCAGCAACATCACAAACACTCTAGTTATGAAGCTCTTGAACACTCTTAAACTTATCTTGTAGTTATTTTTGGTAACCTTCGTATTTTTCTAGAGCACACTGTACATCAACTCCCTGAAAAGAGTACAAGAGTAGCAAAATTTCTTTCTTTCTGTCAGTTCTTGCAAGTCTGAAAATGTCTTTATTTTATCCTCATGTTTGATTCATAGTATGGATGGACATAGAGACCTGGGTTGAAAATGAGTTTTCCTCAGAAGTGTGAGGACGTTATTTGCCATTCAGCTTCCAGCAATGGTGTCACGATGGTTCTCATTTCATTGTATGTCAGTGCTTTTTCTCCTCTTTCTAGAAGCTTCTGAGATATTATATTTATCCCTAGAGTTATGAAATTTCACAAGAAAGCATTTTTCAGTGAGTATTTTTTGTCAATCATGTTGGTAGACAGTGCTTTCAGTCCAGAACAGCACCATGCAGCAGAACTTTCTGTATAGTGGAAACGGGCATCATTTGCACTATCCGATATAGTAGCCACAAGCCACATGTGGCTATTGAGGACTTGAAATGTGGCTTGTGCTACTGAGGAACTGAACTTTTAATTTTATTCAATTTCAATTAATTTTAATTTGGTTAACTGTGGCAGCTAGTGGCTACCATATTTGACAGTACTAATTTAGAAATTTGTGTGGAAATTCTGATAAATTGTCTTTTTATTTTTTATTTATTTTCCTTTTTCTGGTTTCATTTTCAGAGTCACCATTTTCAGAAACCCTTGATCAGTCTTCTTAAGTTTCTTATATTTTGTACCTCTGCCTTTTTGTTCTTCCCTTGGAATATTTCCTTTATTATCCATTTCAACTTTTCTATTAATATTTTTATTTTTATTAAGTTTCAAAAGGTTTTCTTATTATTTGGTTACTTTTAAAGTGTCCTATACTTGATACATGAAAGCATTAGTTTACTTTTATTTTAGAGATTATTTTTAAGTTTTCATGTTTTCTATATATGGCAGAACCTCCATAGCTGATCACCTCCCTACATTGACCATCTCCTTAAGCTGGCCTAATTTTCATAGACCAAATATGTACCACATGTACTTATGAAGTTCTTTATGTTGACCAATTTGTTACAATTCCTTGGGTGGTCAATTTATTTCATGAACCAGAGGAAGAGTAAACAGAGGGAGAATGCAGGGAATTGAAAAAATAAATCACACAAGAGACATAGATTACATAAAAGATAATGAGATGGGTTTGAAAGATCTGGTGAAGCTGATGACTGCAGCCAGCACCTAACTGTGTGAACAGTTTTATTTATGCAGTACCTAAACAAGGTTGTTTATATTAATAACGTTGCACATCAGCAAGGAAAGCAAGTGGGAATATTTTCATCTTATAAGGTTGAGGGGAAGTAAGAGTACATGGGGTAAAGATTAACTTTAGGGAGAAAAGGCTATGTGCTTTTAGACAAAAGATAGAAAAGTATACTGAAGTTATGTGACTTCTAGCAGAGGGAGCAAGGAGAAAGACTATTATTGTTTTGGGAAGGGAGGAAAAGCAGTTGGGGGGCGTTCCTTGAATGCACCTCCCAGGCGGTGGGGGTCTTGCCACCTCACAATCTGCACTCCACAAATTTACAGAGGTTCTACTGTATTTTCTGTTTCCTCTAAGGCCTATTTTTCTCTGTCATGTGAGATAACTTAAATGTCTTATAATTTTGGGGCTATTTGCTCATACTTAAGACTTCCTGCTAACATTCTGATTGAATTAGGGGGGGTAGAGGTTCTCAGCTGGTGGGATTCCCCTCAGAGTCATCAGGTAACAAGCCATCCCTCCTAAGGCAGGTCCATCAAGTATCGGTGTTGGGAGGTCTTTCCTGTGGGGCCATTTAGTTTCTTAAATCTTTAACACACATTAGAATCGTGTAGGAAAAAAAGGGAAAAGCTAGAGTAGAGATGGAAAATGGAACCAAGGGGAAAATGAATCCCTGGTGGGAAGAAGAAGGGTGATTGGTTTGCTCTCACCTAGTGGGCACAATGTAAGGGTACAATGTAAGGGAGTACAGCATATCTCCCCAGGGAGGGGCACAACTACAACTAGGACTTTACCTAACAAATGCAAATAATGTAACTTAATCATATGTATCCTCATATTAATCTGACAAAAACAAAACATAACAAAACCAAAATGAATGTCTAACATGACAGAATACATTTGAGGAAAGTTTGACAATTTGGTCTCTGCCTATTTCTTGGCAGAATAATGGTTGCAGATATATCAAGTGTTGTCATGAAGGGATCTGTGTAATAAATAGCACCCTCACCTACACTATCTTAGAACACCAGAAGGTGGGCTTCTTGTGTATATTGTGAAGGAGTCATTGAGTTTTCTTAGCTAATATGGTAGAAGAAAAACACCACACTCTTTCTTTTTCTTTCTTTTTTTATTTTTTATTTTTTTGAGACAGAGTCTTACTGTGTCGCCCTTGGTAGAATGCCGGGGAATCACAACTCACAGCAACCTCAGACTCTTGGGCTTAAGCAATTCTCTTGCCTCAGCCTCTCAAGAAGCTGGGACTACAGACACCCACCACAATGCTCGGCTATTTTCTTATTGCAGTTATCATTGTTATTTAGCTGGCCCCAACTGGGCTCGAACGCGCCAGCCTTGGTGCATGTGGCTGGCCCCTGCCAGCCTTGGTGCACTGTGCTACAGGCACCAAGCCAACACTCTTTCCTCAGAGAATACTTGGTACCCTTGTCAGAAACAGTACACTGGATCTCAGCCAGGACACCAGCAGTGTCTCATGGAGTGTATAAGACTGGTTTATCACTTTCACATGATTCTCTAGTTTCCTCTGAATTTCAGTTTTCTTCGTTATAAAATGGAGATATACTTACTCTCCCCACTACTCAGGACTAATATGAGAATCAACTAATACGAGAGTCAATACCCAAATACTGTATTGACCCCCACGCACTAACCCTTCACCCTCCTCCTTCCATTTCTTTTCCTTTCATCCTAAGACTGTGGAATTTGCCAACTCTCTATAGCCCCATATAAAAGGGGTCTCTAACTGCCCCCCGCTTCAGATGCCATCTTTGCCCTGCCCAGGCAGGTCATCTTCCCTTTCAATAAACCTGGCCTGAATATCTGCTCAGGTTTCATCTCTGGGTGCTGCTGCTTACACCTTTCACCATGTAAATTTAGAAGTGGCAATGTAGTATTATCTTCTTCTTGCCTATGATTTTTCTTACACTCTAAATTACCCTTTTGAAAAGTAGTACTGTCAAACCTCATATGGTTTGAAGATGCTAAAGGAAACACACCCATGGCACACTACAAGGCTTTACAATAGATCAAGTAGAACTGTGTCCTGAAATATAAGGGCACCTCCCAGCTGTGCATATCTTGAGCTTAGAACAGAGAACCTAACACAGCAGATGGTTACTATCTGTGGAAATGAAGTCAGGGAAGATGGTGACTGTCCAGGCTGTGCAGCTTAGTCCCCGTCCTCACGTGGGATCTCTTTAGATGCCAGAAGGTGTGAGGTGTAACTTACAGAGAAGTGAAACGAATTGTCCAAAAAGTCGTTAGTAAGCAGTAGGGCACTTCTAAGTCCTAAATCATGTTCCGCGTCCACCACATTCTAAAGAATTTGTTTAAGCAGGGACTGTGGTGAGAGCTAAATGGACAGAGTCCTGCACTGTCTGTAACTGACACACACACACACACACACACACACACAAATAATAAATAAAAAAATAAAGGACCTGAAGGAGCTAAGGAAATTTTACCCCAAAATATGACTACTTGGTTTAAAGAACACATAGAATTAAAGGCCATTCCAGATCAGAAAGCATTTGGAAGGGGCTTTCTCTCTGTCTCCATAAAACCTTACTGACCTGATCAAAAGAACAAAGGGGGAGGGCAACTGACTTCCTTTCCTCCCCATGAATCTTAGCAGACCTATCTCAAATCACTTAAAACACAGTACCCATCTCTTAGGTTAATTTACAAGTCAATCTGTTTCCCCCATCAATTCATCCTCCCTACCAGCCATACACCACGTTCCCTTCTCCCTCCCACCCTGCTTCAAAAAGGCATCTAAAAAGGTATCTGACCAGCACTGAGATGTGGAGATGTGGGATAATCATTATTGTGGTTCCCCCCATGCGTGTGGGATTTGGAAATAAATATGAACTTTCTGGGGGAAAGGGGCAAGTTTCCCCTTGTCCTTACAGTTCCCTCATAGTCCAGTTGCTCTAGGGATAACAAGCACCTAACAGTAATAAAAATGAAATCCTTCTTTTTGGGACATGGCTGGGCAAGTTCTTTAAATTTGGCTTATAGCTAGATTGAGAGAAAGATGCTTCGTAGACTCTTGTTTAAAACCTTGGAGTACAAAATCCTTTGTGTAGCCTCTGGTTCATACCCCGGGAAAAGAACACTGTCTTTCTTGAGCTTTGTCTAAAGTCCTTAGAGTACAGAAGCTCCTCTTCTCTCAAACAAGCCACTTGAAACATCACAGGGGACAGGTGAAAGCAAAAGAAAGTTCTGTTTTCCCACGAGGACTACCACCTGAAACACCAGTGGCTCATCGCTCACCCAAACTGCTGGAAACACAGGGATTGCCCAGCTCATGGGTCATCATAAGAGGCAGGAGGAGCTATAGGGTAGAAGGCAAAACTCACTTTTGGCAATGCAGTTTTGCCTCATAGCTGGTGCCTGTGTGACCAACAGGGTTCATGAACCTGGGATAGGAGAGGACAGCGTGGAGGTTCAGGGATTTCCAGTGTTGTGCCTGGCTGGTATATAAACTAACTTTCCCAAGGGAAGCAACCCAAAATACTGATGAATAAACGTTTTTTCATCTGTTAAAAACATCAAAAAACTGGTAATTATCAGGCCAAATCTAAATGAAGCAAGTATCCCTAAGAGCTAATAGCTACGATTAGAAGCTCTTTTGCCCTGGAAGCCGTTTGCTGAACTCCAGCACATGCCAGATCCAATTTTTACAGCCTTCTGGAGCCCTAGGGAAGAAGATGATACCTTTGGAGGTAAGAAATCTAATAGAAGGGTGTGACACACAACGTTGTTGCCCCACCTATCCCCCAGGGACTGTAAAGAGAAGCTGCCTCAGTGCTGAGCAGAGCAGGGGAAGGAAAAAGTCATATCCAAAAAGCAGCTGCCCTCTCCATGTTTGCAACCAAAATTAGAAAACCTAAGGTGAATCTAGTTAAAAGCATTCCAGATGGATAGTGGCCTCAGGTGACAGAGGTAAGTACAGATGCTCTCTGAAGAACCCTCCCTCCCTCACTCTAAGCCTCAGAAAGTTCCCACAAATAACTTTTTTTTTTTTTTTTGAGACAGAGTCTCACTTTGTCACTCTCAGTAGAGTGCTGTGGCATCACCAGCTTACAGCAACCTCAAATTCTTGGGCTTAAGTGATTCTCTTGCCTCAGCTTCCCAACTAGCTGGGACTACAGGTGCCTGCCACAATGCCAGGCTAAGTTTTTTTAGAGACAAGTTTTTGCTCTGGCTCCAGCTGGTCTCAAACTCCTGAGCTCAGGCAATCAACCCACCTCAGCCTCCTGGAGGGCTGGGATTTCCAAAAAAATCACTTTTAAGGACCATGAGTGACATAGTGAAAAATAAAGCACACAAGGAATATCCTGAGTGAGAACCAGTGGAAACAAAATCAAGGTTCCAGCTCTCATTTAAAGCCTATGAGGTCTATCACCAAAAAGCCACCCTTGACCATACCTGACTACATCAAGACCTGAGAACCTTTTAGCCAAAAGGAGAATAGCCCACCGTGCAGGTTCTCACTCGCTAATGACTACTAGTTTAGTTTTCTGAAATTTAAAATTCCTAGAAAATGAGCGAATGCACTTTGGGTTGGTCTTCCACTTCTCTTGTCCCCCTCTGTCCTCACATTCACCTCATCATGAGAGAAATGACTGGCTCCTTACACTTCCAACTGCCAGGACCCTCGTGCTATTCTCAGAGTCCACCTTCCCACATTGCACAGCCCCGACCTGTCCTACAATGCCCAGGATCTGGAGGGCTCCTGTAATTCAAGATCCTGCAGAACTAACCTGCCTGAAGTTCATTCCAGCAACACTAATGCATTTTCTGCTAATCTGACAAGTTCAGCTAATGGTGGTTAAAAACTTAAATCTGCTTCAAGATCTTTACATTCTTGTGAAAAAACATTTTCCATTTCATTAGAAGTGTCCATGGTCCTAGGAGATGAAGCTCTAGGGCCCTCCATTTTTTTTCACTCCTACAATTTTCACCAGCACTTGGGTCAACCACCCATCACAGCACCACCACCTTACAGAACAAAGCAGGGCTCTTCTGGCTTCTTTCCTCCAACCAATCCTCTACACCTCGGCCACCTTCCACCTTCCTACTGCCACCCAACTGACTGTGTACCCCATGTGGGCTTGAGCTTCATGACTTTGCCCCTACACCTCTCTTTGCACAGATTTCTCTACCCAGCCTGGGTTCTTATTGGCTGCTGTAACACCACCACTACAGGAAAGGAATCTGTGCTGTGGGCTTCCCCCACAGCTCCCCTTTATTCTGGCACTAGTCCCGTTTTTACTTTGGGCAATCACGCCTCTTTCACTGTCAGAGCAGGAGGTTGCCCCTACCTACCTGCTGGAGGGGTGGGCATGTGACCAGGCTTTGCCAGTAAGAGGACGGCATCTCCTGGCCACAGTGCTTGGTCCAGGCATGGAAGTGTGGTCCAGAGCCCAGTATCTCAGTGCAAGCTCTCTTCTTGCTATGTAATCAGAAAGAGGGACCAACTATTTTTCTATTCCTTACCACCTGAGAAACCTTAACAGGAGTGCTTAAGATCTAAGTCAGGAGCAATTTTGACAATACTTGCAAAAAATGTTTTTAAAAAGTCAGAGTCAAGGGTTGGAGAAAGAGAGGATTCCTGATATCTCCTGGATCCAGTCTTAGTTAGATAATACCTCTATTCATCTTTATCAAAAACGCAAAGTAAAGTTCTTACTCTTTCTCTTTAGGCCAGGCTGACTTGGATTTTTGTCACTTGAAACCTGACTAATATAGTCAACAATATTGGCTCAACTCCTTCATCCATCTCACCTTAAATAATGTCACAATGCCATCCCTGAATCACCTGTCCCCATTAGCCCTGCCTCCAGGCCAATGAGGGTACCTGAAAATGATGTCTATAGGACCCAGCAGAGCCCACTGCAGCTTCAAGCTAACATCAATGGTGTTTTGCTCCACCATCTTCTTGTTTAGCTTTAATCAGTTCATAAATGCCATGATCTTCTCATTTAAACTTTTTATTGACCATTCTTTGAAAGCCAGTCTTTAGGCTCGTCATGGGGGATCAGGTAAATAAAGAAAGTTACCTTTTCTGTTTTCAAGAGGTTGCATTTCAGTCAGGGAATGAATGGGAAGATCAGAAACAAACAAATTAGCTAATGAGGAAACAAAAGATTTTCAGAAAGTGATGTTATGAAAGAAAAGACTATAAAATGAAAAGGAACCCAACATTCCATAGGGTGGTCAGAGAAGCAGGCTTTGCTAGGCTTGCTAAGCTTTGACCTGAGTGATAAGCAGCTGAAGAACTTCTTAGGCAGGAGGATCCTAGGTAGAGGGGCAAGAAGGTACAAAAGGCCCTGGGGTGGGGACAAGCTCCATGGGTCCAAGAAACACACAGAAGGCCTGTGCCCTTAAAGGTGGGGGTGAATTGTGAAGTGTGGCAGGAGAACAAAATGAGAAATTAAATAGATTTACAGGTGCACAAAACATTGCTCAGAGATTGCCATGCACCATATACTCAGAACAATCATGTTTTCTTTCCTTCTCTGTTCAGTGATATTCAAATACTCCCAAGTTTCCTGGATTGAAAGTATAGTCATACCTGGGGTCATACTGGTGGGTAGAAGCCAGATCATACAGGGGCTGAAAGACCAGGGCAAAGCAGTGGACGATCCTGCTCCCATGGAAAGCTGATAGAGGGCTTCAAGAAAGGGAAGGGCTAGTGTGAGTCATGTTTTTAACAAATTATTTTGGCTATTGTGTGGACAATGGATTTGGGGGAGCGAGACCCCTTAGGACCCCTTGCCACCATAGTAGTAAGTGGGAAGGGACGGTAACTCAGGCTAGGATAATGGCCATGGTAGCAGTTAGACTAAAGAGGAATGAATGGACAGGATGTATATTGAATGTAGAGCTTATTGGACTTGCTGATGGACTATGCAAATTTCAGTGTCCCACCTGTACCCCTAACCCCGACTTCCAACTGCCATACCTGCATCTCTGGCCAGAGGGCTTTCCCCCTTGAACCTTAGAGGTTACTCTGCTCAAGTGCTGAGGGCAGGAGGCGGGAAGGCCTGAAGAATAACACACACCTGCCACTCCCACTAGCCACCCTGATTCAATTTTCTAGAGTTGGTGCATGAAGATCCCAGCTTCCTTGCCACTTGGTTTTGACATTCTGAGCTATGTTTCCCTGAGTTTCCCCATGGGATTGGGCTCCTTAGCTCTCACCCCTTTATTAGCCACCTTCCTCCCCATCCTCTCAGGTCCCTTCAGAAGGATGGGCAGCAAGTACCAGCCCTCTGTGGCATTCATGGGCACAAGGTGAGCCCAAGGCCCTTCTTTAGTCCTCAAGTGATGAAGACCTGGACCTTAAGAGTGGCTGCCTTAGTTCTCCCCTTCTCCACCTGGAAGGGGGGATCAGAATGCCAAGGTCTGGAGGAGCTAAAGTCTTCACCTATATTAAAGTTCTCCCTCCTCCCTATGCTAGACCTAAAAATTCAGTTAGACTCACACCTCTGGTTTATTTATTTATTTATTTTGAAACAGAATCTCACTTTGTCACCCTAGGTAGAGCCCTGTGGCATCATAGGTCCCAGCAACCTCAAATTCTTGGGCTCAAGTGATCCTTTTGCCTCAGTCTCCTAAGTAGCTGGCACTACAGGCACCTGCTACAACAACCGTCTAGTTTTAGAGACAGGGTCTTGCTCTGGCTCAAGTGGTCTCAAACTCCTGAGCTCAAGCAATCCACCCGCCTTGGCCTCCCGGAGTGCTAGGATTACAAGCATGAGCCACCAAGTCCGACATACACCTCTGTTTTAGACAAAGTCTCCACAACATACCCCCAGAGAAATGGGGCAGGGGAGGCCATACTTGAGTTCATCAGCCATGGGAACATACCACTTCTAACGGGGTTAGAGGATTAGCAGCAGCCTTGGCAAGGGACAGCAGAGACCCCAGGGAAAAGAAGACGGACACATACTCAAAATGGAAGTAGTGGTTATTCCCAGGTTGGGGCTATTAGGGATTTTCCTCCTTTTCCTGACCATGCTCGCAGGTTGGGGCTATTAGGAATTTTCCCCCTTTTCCTGACCATGCTCGCCAAATTATCTCACATGTACAATGTGTATGAGAAACAGGATAATCACCAAGTATCTAAGTATCTCTCTACTGGGAAAGCTGCAAGACATCACTTAACTAAGCGATAAAGGCAACTTTATAGTAATAGTACAAATGAACTTCATGAGCTCGTGGCAGGCGCACTGGGGAGAACCCAGCACCACCTCCACGTGATTCTGCTCAGTCTCATCATCAGGGAATATCAGACAAGTTTAAGTCCGGGGACTTCCCACAGAACAAGTGGTCTATAGGCTCCAAAAATGTCAAAGTCATCAAAGATATAGAAAGACTGAAGAAATGCTCTGGATTAGAGGAGACTAAAGACAAGCAACAAGTTCAAATTGTGGTCCAAAGTGCATTAGTAGGACAACAGGGGTACCATGAAGATGAAATAACGGAACTACATCAATGTTAATTACCAGATTCCATCACTAGACTGTGGTTATTTGGGGGAAACACAGATTAAAGCATTTACAGGTAAAAGGTCATCATTCTGGGTGAAGAGTATATAGGAACATTTGCACATTTTTTGCAGTTTTTATAAGCTCAAAACTATTTCAAAATGAAGTCTGGCCAGACATGGTGGCTCACACCTATAATTCTAGCACTTTAGGAGGCTAACGTAGGAAGACCATTTGAGCCCAGGAGTTCAAGACCAGTCTGTGAGCTACGATTAACACCACTGCACTCTAACCTGGGTAATGAACTGAAACCCAGTCTCAAACAACAACAACAAAAAGTTAAAAAATAAAATGGGTCTTAACTCCGTAATCAGAACAAAATCAATGGAAAAGAAAACGTGTCTACAGTCATAGCCTGTGCTATGAATCCATGAGATACATTTCTGCTGTCAGCAAATTTCCCAACAGCCAGAGAAAGAACAAGGAACAAAAGCGGAGTGCCGCCCTGCCCTCCTGAGCTGCCAGAGTCCCAGACGGAAAGCTGGCCTCTCGGGGGCTTTACTGAAAGATAAGTGCTGATAAGGCCTGTAGGTCATCTTCGTCAGCTGCGGCCCCCCAGCTAGCTGAGAGGGGCCAGACCTTCCAGCGCTCAGCCAGACATAAGCCAGAGCAGAGTGTGTTTCTTTTAAGCCAAAGCTGCAGCTGCTGCACCCACCCTGGGTAGGAGCAGCCCCTTGGTGGGGTGCCTGCCAGAGTGAGGCCCTGCAGGCGCCCCTTTTGAAAGAGGCCAGGAGGTCACGGACAAAAAATCTTTCAGATTTACAGAGATGGAGATTCAAGTTCAGCATTCTGTTTGGATCAGTTCAAGAAACCGCAAAATCTCAGTATCACTCTTAGTAAAAAGATAAGTTACAAAAACAACTAGCGGCCTACACCTGAATCTCTGACCAAGTCCAGCGCAGAGGGGACCATGGAAAATATGTGGTTTGTCTACCTTTGGGCAATGCCCTCTGGGCTGAGTGAGCCTGTGACCTGTGACACAAGCTTCTGGAAGGGCAAAGGACCGATTTCCTCAGAGACCAAATTCTCTACAAGAACAGCCGCAAGAGTCTTTCCTGGCCAGGCTGACCACACTGACAGGTTGTTCCAGGAAAGTATTACTCTCAAACACTGTCCAGTCAAGGTTTGTGCCTGGTCCCTCTTTATGCAAGGGCTGGAGTTGGGCATCTCCACCAGGACTGGAGCAGACAGAAGCCATGATCGCAGTAGATGCGAGAAACTACATTCTCTCCTGCTTTAATTGCGGTTTGGGGGAGGCTGGCCCCCTGCTTTATTTAACTACTAGAAGACAAACCAATGAATCAAATCTCTTCTGTGCGTCGCAGTCAGACTGAGAAAGAGGACTTAGGCTGCAGACAGCGCCATTGCTGGACAGCGGGTTCACTGAGCCTCTGGGAGGAGCGCTGGAGCTGGCGCGGAGACACACTGCCCTCAGGCGGTGGCTCTGCCTTCCCACCGGGCGCTGTCACCGCCTCCACCACCTCAGGGATGTGGTGGGAGTTAAACCATGCGGTGTGTCAAAAGCCACCATACAGAAGGGAAACGGGAAGCTGTAGCTGAACATACCTTTATTTACAAATACTCATCACAAAATTTTACAAAGAGGTGGACAACACGTAGAGAATATTTTATAAATATTATAGCTAAAGATTAGTCTATGGACAACTAGTTTGGGATTTGGGGGGATTGAGGGGGTTGTTTTGATTTTGTTTTTTGTTGTGTTGTTTGGCTTTTTTTTTTTGAGATGGAATCTGGCTGTCACTCTGGGTACAGTGCAGTGGCATCAGCCTAGCTCACAGCAACCTCAAACTCTTGGGCTCAAGTGCTCCTCCTTCCTCAGCCTCCCAGTAGCTTGGACTACAGGCACAGCACTACCACCCCTGCCCAGGAATTTTCCTTTCTTTCTTTTTCTTTTTTTTTTTTTTTAGTAGAGATGAGGTCTCACATTCAGGCTTATCTCAAACTCCTGCGCTCAGGTGAGCCTCCTGTCTTGGCCTCACAGAGTGCTAGGATTACAGGTATGAGCCACCGTGCCCAGCCAGGCATCTGGGCTATGTGAGAACCATGGGTTAGGGGCTCCAAATGTGGAGCCATGGGTTAGGGGCTGGCTCTGGAACTCAGGGCAAGTTGCTGAAATTTCCCGTTCTTGGCTGTATGGGGTGGGGAGAACAATAAAACCCTGTGTTACAAAGATTATATGAGGGATATGTGTGATCTTTCCCTGCTCAATACACACACACTCACCTCCCACCCTACATGTATGCACAGAAAGCAAGATAATGATGGTCCAGTTTCAAAGGGATTGTAACCAAATCCCTGTCCCTCCTAACGTCTTCCAGGACAGCCCAGTCTAGCTCTTGCGTTTCACCCGGGATAGTCTCACCCTCTGCATCCCACCTCACAGAGTTCCCTAGCACTGAGAGCCGACTGGCAAAAATCCAAGGTCAGAACCATCCTTCAACTGAGTGCAGGCCTAGTCCCCATGGGGGCCCCTCTCCTCTCCTGCCTGGGCTGTGCCATTGCCTCCCTCGAGTGGCCTTCCTCCTGTGACTCTTGGTCCTTCCTCCTCTGTTCCTCACAGCTCTGCTGTGTGTGTGGCTTCTAGTCATAGAGGTTGTGCCTCCATTCTAAGTATCCACTCACATCCAAACGTTCCCAAACACTGCCACCAGCCCACTCTCCATTTCCCATCCCTGCATCCTGAAATAGAAATCTCATCAGACCTGCATCTTTTGTAGGCAGCCCCCTGGCGTCCCAACCAGCCTACGGATGTGCCACTAGTAAGACCAAGGAAATAGTGCTATTCTGAATGAAATATGCCTGTGCCTTGCTGGGTCACTTGCCAGGAGCCAGACCGTGAGGTGTTTGGAGCCAAAGACCCAGTTGGAAGGTGGGGAGGGTGACCCCACCCACTTCTTGGTGTCTGGCTCTGTGACCTGTTTCCTTCCAGGCAGCTGCCTGTAGATTTTCCTTGAACTCCGGGAACTACAAATATAGTCTGAAACAGAAAGCAAAGCTTTGTGACTGAAAGATGTGGCTCAGCTACACTCACCAGAGTTCTGCGAGCCTATGCGAAACACTTTTACCTTACATTTTAGGTTGACTTGTCTCTTAGAATTATTTTAAAATTGGCCAGGCATGGTGGCTCATGCCTGTAACCCTAGCACTCTGAGAGGCTGAGGCAGATGGATCGCCTGAGCTCAAGAGTTAGAGACCAGCCTGAGCAAGAGCCAGACCCCGCCTCTAAAAATATCTGGGCATTGTGGCGGCACCTGTAATCCCAGCTATTCTGGAGGCTGAGACAAGAGAATTGCTTGAGCCCAGGACACCATGGCACTCCACCAGGGATGACAAAGGGAGACTCTGTCTTAACTAAATACAAAATAAGCTGGGTGCCATGGCTCATGCCTGCAATCCTAACACTCTGGGAGGGCAAGGCAGGAGGAGCACTGAGGTCAGAAGTTCAGTTCCAACCAGAGCAAGGAGACCCCCTCCCCACCAAATAGAAAAGTTAGCCAAAAGTGGCTGCACGCATCTGTGGTCCCAGCTACTCAGGAGGCTGAGACAGGAGGATAGCTTGAGCCCAGGAGTTTGAAGTTGCAGTGAGCTATGATGACACCACTATACCCTAGCCAGGGCAATAGAGTGAACCCGTATCTTGAAACAAAACAAACCTCAGATCCCTGAGCTGTACCCCTTGGAGAGAGAGGTGCAGGTGGTCAGGAAGAGAGCCTGCAAGTCTATATTTTTCAACTTGTCCAAATGATTCTAGGGCACAGTTGTTTTGGGAAATTAGTGGCTTATGTGGACCAAAGAGGAGAGGACAGCAGCCCAAAGTCCATGCCCAGTACCATTCTTCACATCTAGACGTTCTCACGGATGTGTAGGATCAGTTGACTACCCTGCACCCCAACAATAAATACAAAGCAATGGGAAACACCAGGAGGCAGTCTGGAAAGGTGACCCTCTCGGAAATGCCACCTCTTCCCAAGTGGCATATCCAGCCCCAACTCCCACCCAGATGACTGTTAATACACTTAAACAGATATTCTAAACTGTAAAGTCCTTCTCCCTCTGTAGCAATCAACTCAAGCCTTAGGTAGGGACTGACACATCTCCTACCACTCACTACACATTGGTTGGTGACCTTAAGTCTTCCAGGAAATAAAAGATCCTTCCTCACCTCTTTGCTCTCCAACCTGAGCCGATTAATTTAGTCTTGCTGAAAATGCACTCATTGGCCACCAGGTGGAGTGGCTGGATCCTACAGATGTCCCCCAGCTGCTGAAAACTGCCCAGCGCGTAGATGCTCTCTTTTTGGAGCGGTCAATGAAGTATCTTCATATTCAAGCCCTATGTTGTCACGGTTCTGTACTGGATTGTAAACCTTAACTTAGTTATCTGGGAAAGCCATCTGCTCAACACCTAGACCCAAGAAGTCTGCTTAACTTCTCTGAGCTTCGATATTCTCATCTATATGTTTAATATGATGACACCTTTACAGCTGGCTGTCCTAAAGCACAGATGCTCTTGGTACAGCAGCTCACTCTCCCTCAGCTACTCCTCCTTCCTTCACACTATTGACATCATCCATTAACATCTCTTGATAGGCCTTAGTTGTTTTATTTTATTGCTGTGGAAAGAGGCAAGAGTTTGTGTGTAGGTCATGCAAATCAGGCCTATTCAGGATGCCACCTACCAGTTAGGCACTAGACTTGGGTGATTAAGTTAAAATAAAGCTGGTTTGTGAGTGTGGGACAAATTCCACAGCATCCCATATCATGGGCCAAGAGATAGTCTTGGCTGGATGAGTCAGTCAGACCAGACTGCTATGACAAAAATATCACCAAGTGGGTGACCTTACACAGCAGAAATTTATTTTTTTTCATAACTGTGGAGCCTGGAAATCCAAGATCAAGGTGCAGGCAGATTTGGTTTCTTTTGAGGAGTCTCTCCTTGGCTTGCAGATGGCCACCTTCTCATTGGGCCCTAGAGCCCACCTCTTGGGGAAAATGTATGGGTCTGTGTCCCTGGTGTCTCTATGTGTATCCAAATTTTCTCTTCTTATAAGGACACCAGGCAGATTGGATTATGGCCCACTCTAACAGCTTTATTTTAACTTAATCACCTCTTTAAAGACCTTATCATCAAATCGACTCACATTCTAAAGTACTGGAGGTTAGGACCTCAACATATGGGGAGTGACAATTCAGCACATACCTCTGAGGAAATTCAACAGGAAAGATCAGCAAGAGAAAAGAGTGCACATTTCCCCCAAAAGGTGGTCTCCAAAGTCCAAGCTTTCTATGAAAACTTAGTGGAAGACTTAGCATAGATCTGCATTTCAGGGGAAGGTCTCTAATGCACTACTGTGCTGTTATAGGGAAAGCTCAAGAATAACCTGGTCAAGGAAGAGATGCACAAACCAGTTGGGCACCAGTCTGGATTGAGTGACAGTAGTTCATAGGAGGTATCTGGGAAATCCAGCTGTCCAATACCTAGAGACCTTGGCAAGTTGTAGCCCTTCCAGCCAGTGAAGGGCAAGAGCAGTCTCTTGGGAGACAGAGCTCAAGTACCCTGCAGTACCTCATGCTGAGAGAGGCAGGATTTCAGAGAGCTCACCATATAGGCAAAGCAGAGCAAAAACCCAAGGTCCTTTTGAACAATTCTGTGACATGTGCCAGGTGAAACAGGAGAGAAAGAATCCATAGGAATGATGATGGCCTATCTCTGAGACTAAAAGAGCCCCTGTGGTTAGGCCAGGGTCCTGTGGAATTTTGCTTTGTGTTGTTTTCCATTGAACGTTTCATGAAATTGGGTAAATATTTAAACAGCAATAGGAAATACCAACATTTATTAAATGCTACCCAAATGCTGGATATTGCCCTAAGCTCTTTACATGCATTAGCTCATGTAGATTCTTGGAGAAAAGTATGGTCTTTGTCCTCTCCCCCTCTGCTCACAGGCCAGTGATACTTAGGCACCCTAGAAAAACTCAGACTGAACCCACTGTCAGAACGTGGCCTCCCTGGCAGGCAGCAAATGTGGACAATAGGAGTGAGAGTAGGCAAGGAAGCCCTTGGAAGATAGCAGTCAACAAATTGGTCATCAGTATAAGTGGCAAGACAATTCTTCCCTAGCTCCTCCAGAAGGGTGAGTGTTAGCAGATATCTATGGAAGTTCTCCTCAATGGACCACACTAGGAAATCCTCCCAACAATGACTCTTCAAAGCTGTCCTGAAAAATTCTTCCTCATGAATAGAACCGAAGCAGTTATTCCATTATGCCCCAGAACTTCACAAGTTCAGCATCCATGGTTTGAGTCACAATTTGGGCTCCAATGAGTATTTGTGTCTATACATTTTTATATTTTAAAAGAAGAAAAAACATTCAATTGTGCATTGCTTATTCAAATAGGTTTGCAGCTTCAATGTTTTTAAAGCCAGGGCTTAGACTCAGGGCTGACATTTCCTGGTGATTGAGGAAGGTTTTGTCACTGAGTTGCTGCAAATTTTCTTTTATTTTCCTTAATCCCACAGTTTGTATGGGACAGAGTCACTGATAAACACTGTAAACATCCTCGTTCTTCAGGCCTAACTAAAATACAATAATTTAGAATGAAAAGAATAGGCTCCATTAAATGAAAATGAAATGAAACTTCTAAACCAGTTGTTCATGTTTTAAGTCACTATCTAAAAATCAAGGAGGAATTAGGTAAAATAAAGAAAAAGAAAAATGTCAAGAGTCAGTAACTGGAATAAACTGATTACATTAACTAAGAATCAGCTCTTAAAAATAAGCTAGCTGAAGCACTTGAGGAAAGTTCTTTCAAACCCTCAAGAAACTGAAAATATTTCTGCCATTTAAACTTTTCTGTAGGATAGAAACAAAGGAAAAACTTCCAAGTTAACATTACTAAGCTAACACAATTCTGATGGTTGGTGGGACGATCATTTATCAGATGTGCCCTGGAGCAGCCAGCCAGCATGGAACAAGGAAACTAGGGTGTGGTGTCATGAAGCTATATGAGAAAAGGGTTCCAAGAAGAACCCAATGGGTAACACACCAAAATGAGAACCAAAAAGTGACCACTGGATTGGCAACATGATCATTGCTGACCTTGACAAGCACAGTCTCTGTGGAGAGGTGAGAACAAAGGCTAATTGGAATGGGTTGAGTGGGTTGAGGAGAGTGTGAACTAAGGAGGTAAAAATAGTAACAAAGAAAAACTCAAGGAAGTTTCATGAAGAGGATCAAAGAGGAGTCAGAGCTGCAAGATGATATGGAGACAACCACGCAATTTTTTTTAATGGTACATACCAGAGCTTGTGTGGATGCTGGCAAGAATGATCCAAGAATTGGAGAGGAATTGATGGTGAAGAAAGGAAAAGAGATAATTATAGGTGGCATGGGATGGAAACCAGAGGACCATGGGCTTTAGATACTTGGATACTATTATGCCAAAAAAACAAAAGGAAACACTAAATGCCTGGTGGGGTATTTGGCTATATATTACAGAATATTTGCATCCATTAAAAGTGGTACTATAGGCTCGGCGCCTGTGGCTCAATGGGCTAAGGTGCCAGCCACATACACCTGAGCTGGTGGGTTCGAATCCAGCCCGGGCCCACCAAACAACAATGGCTACAACCAAAAAATGGCTGGGCATTGTGGTGGATGCCTGTTGTCCCAGCTACTTGGGAGGCGGAGGCAGGAGACTTGCTTGAGCCCAGGAATTGGAGGTTGCTGTGAGCTGTGATGCCATGGAACTCTATCCAGGGTGGCAGCTTGAGGCTCTGTCTCAAAAAAAAAAAAAAAAAGTGATACTATATACCCACAGCTACCATTATACTTAATAGTAAAGACTGAATGCTTTCCCCCAAGATTGGGAACAAGGCAGAATTTCTTCTCTCACCTCTCCCATCCAACATAGTATTGGAAGTCTAGCCAGGGAAATAATGCAATAAAAAGAAATAAAAGGCATGCAGATTGGAAAAGGAGAAATAAAAATGTCCTTATTTTCAGATGACAAGATTATCTATGTACAAAATTCCAAAGAATCTACGAAAAAACTCTCAGAAGTACTAAGTGGATTTAGCCAGGATACAAGATCAGCACTTAAAAATCAATAACAATTCTATAAACTATCAATGTATAAGTGAAAACTGAAATTCAAAACAATATTGCTGACTCAGTACCTGTAGCACAGTGGTTACAACACCAGCCACACACACTGAGGGTGGCAGGTTTGAACCCCACCTGGGCCAGCTAAACAACTGCAACAAAAGAATAGCTGGGTGTTGTGGCAGGCGCCTGTAGTCTCAGCTACTTGGGAGGCTAAGGCAAGAGAATTGCTTAAGCCCAAGAGCCTGAGGTTGCTATGAGCTGTGACACCACGGCACTCTACCCAGGGCAACAGCTTGAGGTTCTGTCTCAACAACAACAACAACAACAAGAATATTGCTGGGAAAAGAAGAAAAGGAAGAAGGAAAAAGAAAGGGAGGAAGGAAGGAAGATGGGAAGGAACGAAAGAAGGAGAAGTACTTAGGTTTATATCTAACAAATCATGTATAGGATCTGTACGCTAAAATCTACAAAACTCAGGAAAAAAAATCAAAGAAGACCTATATATTGCTGTGGACCTCTACCCAGGGTGACAGAGGGACACTCTGTCTGAAAAAAAGAAAAGACCTATATAAATGGAGACACATACCATGTTCATGGATTGTTAAAACTCAACATAGTAAAGAATTCAATTCTCACACTGATCCATAGGTTTATCATAATTCTTGTCAAAATCCTAGCAAGATTATTTGTAGATATAAAAAAGCTAAATCTAAAATTTAGATAGAGAGGCAAAGTAACTGAATCACTAAAACAATATTGAAGAGAATAAAGTTTGAAGAATTATGTTGCCTGATTTTAAGACTTAGTATAGTTACAATAACGAACCTATACCTAAACGTCACATATTATACAAAAGGAAACTAAAAATGGACCACTGATCTAAATGTAAATCTAAATAGATATTACACCGAAGACATAACTATAAAGAAAATATCAATCAATTGGACTTCATCAGAATTAAAAAATGTTTGCTCTTCACACACACACACACACACAAAAAGGGAAGACAAAGAAAAGAAAAAGAAAAACCCTGTTAAGAAGATAAAAAAGGCAAGCTACAGCCTAGAAAACATTTTCAAAATGGAATTGTAATCTGACAAGGGGATTATATCCAGAATACACAGAGAATTCCCTAAACTCTGCACTAAGAAAACAAAAAATCCAATTTCAAATGGGCAAGACTTGAGCAGACACTTCATCAAAGAAGACATATGGATGGAAAGGCCAAGTGAGACTCTGTCTCAAGAAAGATGTTCAGTATCATCTATTTGTAAACAAAAGAAGTTGCTCTACAATAGGTCAAAAAATACAGTTTCTACCATTTGCTAGACACTCAATGTTGAAGCCCTTCTTATGTTGCCACTTAAGAAGATATCTACGTTATGAGAAAGCCCAAGCCACATGGAGCGGCTTCAACTGACAGCTCTAGCTGAGGCTCCAGCCAATGACTTCCATCAATTGCCAGAAGTATGACTAAAAAGACCTTCATGTGACTCCAGTCTCCAGCTCCTGTCATTCCCAGCCAGCCAGCCATCCCAGCAGATGCTTCACACATTTCAAAGGAGATACAAGTCTTTTCCAACACACCCTGCCCAAATTCATAACCTGGGGAATGCATGCACATAATAAAATGGTTGTTTTAAGCTGCTAAATTTGGTAGTAATTTATTACACAGCAGTAGTAACCAAAGAAACTAGCCAACTTGAACTTTACCTTAGAAATAAAAACAATGTAACCTAGACATTTGTGTGCACATATTAATCTGAAATTTTAAAGAAAAAGGAACTGGCACTCTTTGTTCCCTCTGCAAAATATATTGACTTGGAAATCAATAAGCATGCTTACAAACATCTACTTCCAAGCATAAAGACTCTCATTATGTACTCTTTCACTTCTTCTTACCAGCTGTGTGTGTATGAAGAGGCATTGTGTCGTTGCAAAACCTTTCAATGTCAGTTGTGTTTATTTTCATAAATTACACAACTGAATAAAAAAGTCAATGAAATAATGGCAAGAAGAGTTATTATTATTATTATATTATTGTTATGAGCACTTTGGAAAGACTCAACAAGGACAAATCAATAAAAGTTACCATTGTTGAAGTAGGTGTGTACAAGATATCTATAAAAGATTGTTAGAAGATTCTGAAAATCCAAAAGATTCTGCATTCAAATTGCTTTCGAATGTTAAGTTCCCATTCTACTTTGAAGAAATCAAAACTACATATTATAGTTGGTGCATTAGATGAGTGCGATTTACGTAAGAAAGGTAAGCTGCAATTCCAATCAGTGGACCCGTATTTAAAGGAAAGGACTTGGCCCTACATCAAAAGATTGGCAAAGGAATATACTTTTATATGTTTTAAGTTAAAATAAAACGTTTAATACACCAACCCTTTGACCCAGTAAATCTACTCCCAGGTATAAACCTACGAGAAATGAAAACATATGTGCACAAAAATACTTAGGCAAAAATGTTCATAGCAGCATTATTCAGGAAACCCAAACTGGAACACCAAATACTGAGGAGAATGAATAAAAAAATCAAGACATATTCCTACATGAAATACTACATAATATTCAATAATAAAAAGGAAAAAATCCAACCATGTGAATGAATCTCACAGACACAACACTAAGTAAAAGAAGCCAAATGCAAAATAGCCCAAACTGTATGGTTTCATTTATATGAAATTCTAGTATAGGCAAAACTAATCTATAGTGGGAGAACTCTGGAAACTTCTAGGGTAATGGTAATATTTGCTATCTTGGTAAGGTTATGGATCCCACTTCAGTGTCCATTTGTCAAAATTGTACAGTTAAGATTCTGTATCTTAATGTGTGTAGGTTTTGCTTGAAGAAAATAAAATTTAAAAGCTCCAGTGTGGCATGGGTGGAAGATGGAGTTATAGAAAAGATAAGAACGGTAGACTGTTCATAATTTTTGAAACTGAGTGTTTGGTACATGGGATATATTATACTATTCTGATTACTTTGTGTATGTTTCGAATTTTCCACAACAATTTTTAAAGTTAAAGTGCTTAGGGAATGTGTTATTTCCTGTGATCCCCAGCTTTAGCAAACCTCTTTGATGAATAGACAAACTCCCTGCCCCACTCGGGGCCCCTGCTACACAGATTCCCATGTGCTCTCTCCTGAGTTCCTGTGTGGGATCATGTAGGTGAACTTCTAAAACCATAGCAGGATGGGTGACTACTGCTCTGTGCCACATATTCTAACACTTAAGAAATACGTGCCTTGTTTCATAAGTGATTCTTGTCTTGGTGGCTCATAAAACATTAGGGGAAGTGGGCGTGATGGCTCACGCCTGTAATCCTAGAACTCCGGGAGGCCAAGACGAGTGGATTGCTCAGCTCAGGAGTTCAAGACCGTCCTGAACAGGGGCAAGACTCCATCTCTCAAAATAGACAGGCTTTGTGGTGGTCACCTGTCGTTCCAGCTACCGGGAGGCTGAGGCAAGATCTCTTGAACCCAAGAGTTTGAGGTTGCTGTGAGCTATGACACCACAAGACAAGAGAGACTCTGTCTCAAAACCAAGAAAACAATAAACATTAGGGGAAAGGTGACAGCAAAAAAACAAAAACATGAATTTTGTCATCAAACAGATCTAGGGTCAAATCTCAATTTTAGCATTTTAATCTCTGTAAGGGGACAATTTAATGTCCCTGCACTTCCATGTTCTTATCAATAAGGACCCTTTTCCCCAGTCACAGAAATGTCAAGATGTACACGTGGTGTCACATCATGCCAGCCTCCCTGGCAGCTAGGTGTGAGTGTATGAATAAGCTCTGCCCATAAACAAAAGCATGCATCATGTTCTGGCTTCTTCGAATCTTTCCTGAAACAAAGCAAGTGTCCACTCTTTCCTCCTCTTCTATCATCTCCTTTTTCCATCTTCCTTCCTGAATGTGGATGTGACAGTGGGAGATGCAACCACAGCCTTGGACACTGTAGGAATAAAGTAATGTAACCAGGAGGGGCCAGGATACATAAAAACTTCCTCAAGCAGAGCTGCCATCCGTGCCCTGAACTGCCTAGCCATGGACTTTTACGCAAAAAAAGAATAAATGTCTTCCTTCTCTAAGCCATTCTTAGAGTCTTTCTTACATAATTATAAATTCACAACTGAACCTACTAATGCAATACCTACTTAATTGTGTGCAGCAATGAATGAAAATGAACATGTCTGTAACACATATTGGGTATAGAAGGTAGTCAGTAATTGTTCTTATTACATCCCTAGAGTTAGTCAGTAATTTTTCTTATTACATCCCTAGAGTTACTGTCTTGTTGATTTTCTGTATTATGTTCTGGGTCTACTTATAAGTAACATGTTGTAGACTTAGCAAAATACTTGTAGGAATGAATTGCATATATCACACTCCAGCTTTTCATGATGGAAAACATACTGGTTCAAAGGACAATGTTTCAAAAGTATAATAGTTAATCATTTGACCAGGCAAGATCTAACAATGATTCTAAAACCAGAATGGATGGATTAAAACAATGGAATCTTGATGTGGGCACAAACTACAGATCAAAGTTTCTCAACGATAGCACTACTGACATTTTGGGCGAGATAATTCTGTGTTTGTTGGAGGGAGAGGGCTGTGCTGGGCATTGTAAGATGTTTGAAGCAAGTCTGGCCTCTACCCAAGAGAGATGCCGGTAGCATCGTCCTTTCTTGAATTGTGACAATCAAAAATGTCTCCAGACATTGCAAAATTTTGTCTCCTAGGGGACAAAATTGCTCCCCAGTTAAGAACCACTGCAAAAGATGAAGGTATGAATTTAAACACACTTTTAAGAATCAACTTGGTAATAAGTATAAGGAGGTTTAATAATGTTTAGACATTTTCATCCAGAAATTCAACTCCAAGAAAATAATTAGTAATATAAAGATGCACACACATCAAAAATTAAAAGACAAACCACCTCATTTTAAAAAAGAGGCTACTCAAAAGGCTGAGGTGGGAGCATACTTGGGGAGTTCAAGATCAGTCTGGGCAACATAGTGAGACTCCATGTCAAAACAAAACCACAACAACAACAACAACAAAAAGGATGAAGGGTCTAAGGAAATATTTCTCTAAAGAATACATGCAAGTAGCCAATAAGCCCATGAAATATGCTCAAAATCATTAGCTACCAGAAAAACAAAAATAAAAACCACAACCAGATACCACTTTATGCCCACTAATATAACCATAATCAAATAGACAGTTACATAACAAGTGGTAGTAAGGATGTAGAGAAATTGGACTCTCATCTTTGGCTGATGGCAATGTAAAATGGTTCAGCCATTTTGAGAACAGTTTGCAGTTTCTCAAAAGGTTAAACCCAGAGTTACCATATGATCCAGTTACCTACTCCTAGGGATACACTCAAGAAAGGTAAAAACATATATCTAACGAAAACTTTCACACAAATGTTCACAGCATCATTATTCATAATAGCCCCGAAGTAGAAGCAACCTACATAACCATCAACTGATGAACAAATAAATAAGTGTGATATATTTATATAATAGAATATTACTCAGAAATAAAAAGGAATAAGGTACTAATATGTGCTACAACATGAATGAACCTTGAGAACATAATGTTAAGAAGCCAGTAAGAGGGAGCCACATGTGAGATTGATACTTAGTCTCGGTGATTGGAAGAATGAATCCACCGGCCACAGATCAGTGGTAAGACAGGATTTATTTAGAGAAAAGAATCCAAAAACATCAAAGCCCCTGGCAGAAAGAACCCAGGTCAGGGAAAAAACTCTCTAGCTCCCTGTCTCTGTTTCTCTCCAGGCTCTTTGTCCAGGGGTATATGTAGTTGCACGGGGTCCTCTGTAGTTACATTTAGCCAGAACTCAGTAGTTACATTAGCTGGGACTTGGTAGTAAATGAATGGCTACAATCCCTTTCATTCCCAGGCCTAGGGAACTTACATGAAATTGACCAGGCCTAGGAAGTGTGGGGTGGGAGGGAGGTGTGTTCCCTGTTCAGCATCAAGTGCAAGGGGAGGGAGACATAAGGTGCGGGTGTTTCCCCAGCAGTCGTCTGGCCCCTCTGGCTACTGGAGCCTTCTGTGGGACCTCTCTGACTACCCTCCAACTGGCTGGTTCCTTTGCCGGCTACTACCGCACCAACACCACCAGGGTAGAGGCAGCAGGTCCTCCAGCTCAGGTTGGCTGAGCTGGCTGGGGCGCCACCTGTCCTGTATCAATATGATTCCAGCTATATTAAAAGTCCAGAATAGGGAAGTCAATAGAAAGATAAAATACATTAGAGGTCGTTTAGGTCTGGGGGTGTGGGTGTGGGGTGGCATAGGGAGTAACCGCCAGTGGGTGTGGTGTCTCCATGTGTGGTGATGAAATGTTCTAAAATTGCTCCAAAGTTGATTATGATGGTGGTTACACAACTCTATGAAAATACTAAAAACAATTGGATTGTATACTTCAGGTGCATTATATAAAAAATAGTTGAAATGTCAGCAACAAAAAGATACACATACAAAAATGTATATTGTTATATGTTAATTATAAGATTTTAAAAAATCAGAAAACACCTAAATGCAAAGCAAAATGCCATGGTGAAATAAATCATGTTCAGTCATATGCACAAGTATTAAGTGACCATTGTAAATAATCTTTTGAATAGTTACTAAAATCTTAAGGGAAAGGGTAGAATATAAAACCTGCACTTAGATTCACATGCAAACACACACACACACATAAAAAATTATGAAAGGAATCTCTTTCTCTTCTCACCTTGCAAGATGGCAGGTGAAAAGATTGAGAAGCCGGATGTGAAGGAGAAGAAACCTGAATCCACAAAGGCTGATGCCAGTGGCAAGGTTAAAAAGGGTAAACTCAAGGCTAAAAAGCCCAAGAAGGCAAAGCCTTGTGGCAGCTGAAATCCTGTCTTCATGAGAGGAATCAGCAGATATTCCCAATCTGCTAAATAATCCAGAAAGGCCACGTATAAGAGGAAGTACTCCACTGCTAATCCAAGATTGAAAAGAAAAAATAAGAAGGTTTTTGTCACTGTCACAAAACCAGTTGTTGGTGACAAGAATGGTGGTACTGAGTGGTTAAACTTCGCAAAATGCCTAGATAAACATGTGCCTTGAAAGCCGTTGAGCCATGGCAGAAACAAACAAACAAAAATAAACAAAAAAACCCTTCAGTTCAGCGCTTGAGAATACTGTGAGCCAGCATCCTCCTGGGACTGTTCTGCCCATTCTCACTGGGCACCACAGAGGCAAGAGGATGGTTACCTGCAGTAGCTGAATAGTGAGTGGGCTGTTACTTGTGACTGGAACTCTGGTCTTCAATTGAGTTCCTCTAAGAAGAACACACTAGATATTTGTCCTTTTGCTACCTCCACAAAAATTGATATCAGCAATGTGAAAATTCCAAAACCAATGCTTATGTCAAGAAGCAGGATCTATGGAAGCCCAGACACCAGAAGGTGAGATCTCCACACAGAAAAGGAGAAATACGAGATTACAAAGCAGTGCGAGGTTGATCAAAAAGCTGTAGACTTCCAAATCTGACCAAAAATCAAAGGTCTTCCTCAGCTCCAGGGCTACCTGCGATCTGTGTCTGCTC
Source organism: Perodicticus potto (assembly GCA_963574655.1). NCBI lineage: Eukaryota > Metazoa > Chordata > Mammalia > Primates > Lorisidae > Perodicticus > Perodicticus potto. The sequence goes on along the minus strand of CAUYRH010137433.1, from coordinate 415 downwards.
TGGAGAATGGAGTTTATCCTCACAAATTGGTCTTCTAAATTTCTTATAAAAAAAACTAATTACCTGTAATCCCAGCACTCAGGGAGGCACAGTGATTAGTCCTATATGGTGGTCTTAGTTTTCTATATCTATTTATCTTTTAGAATTTGTCCTTTTACACTCTATGTACTATGATTACCTCAGGTATTGATAATTCAATTTTCAACATTGACCTTTGACTCCTTGGTGTTTCTAAAGGTAATTTATTCACGTGGCAGTAATGTTGCTTTGTTCTTCAAATGGTTTCCTTAGATCTGTATGCTCATCTCTTTTAACTATTTTATCAACTCAGCGTTGAACTCTTGTTTTATTGATGTGTTATTCTTACTAAGTTGTACTGTAGCCTTACAGAGTTCTTTCTGTTCCGTGCATTATG
>CAUYRH010137428.1:0-15511 GCA_963574655.1 Perodicticus potto | reverse complement strand
TTTCATCCCCTGAGGGCCAGGTTAGTCTGAAGATATGCAAAGCAGCCTCTCTGCTAGTATTCTAATCCCTGCGCTCTATCCAGGCCAGTACCGCCTCAGGCATATCCTTCACGTGCCTTGGTTGCCGGTACTCTTTGCCGGTGGCTACCACCAGAGAAGCCGCCTGCTTCCCCTGGCTGCCCAGAAGACTGGGAGTGTCTCCTTAAAACATCCCCAGGGGTGCAGCTCTCCTGCTACTGTTCCCGAAGCTGGTTGCTGTTTCGTGCCTCAGGAGACCTTCTTTCCAGCCGGCTCTCCTCTCGGCTCACTACCCTCTCACCACTCCTGAGCCGGAAAATCAGCACAGATCAGCAACAGTCCATGCCCCATCCACATCCCTCGCGAAAATCTCCAAGAATCTGGACTCTGTGGGGGACAGGCCTCCAGACCTTGGGGTGAGAGTGGAGGGGAATACCAGGAACTCCAACTTGCAGTTAGAGAGTATATACAGTTTTATGCCTGGTGGGAGAGTGCCGAGGCACCCTAGTAGGGGAAAGAGGTCTAGTTTTTAGAGGGTCTCTCCCATGGGGTAGAGTGGGAGGATATCTGAACTCTGCTTGCTTGTTTGTATGGAGGTATGGAGTATGCTGCCAGCCACTCTCATGGGGGAGGGGACTCCTGTCCACTTGGTGGTGTGCTCTGTACCTTTTTGTTTGAGTCCTCGGGGTCTCAGGTCGCCCCATCAGGGTTGATGTGCACCTTTTCTTTTGGCTCAGATCCAAGCCATCAGCTTTCTTGCTGAGTTTCTGTCCTTTAACTCTCCTTCTGGACTGGAACCTCTGCGGAAAGCTAGCTACAGATTGCCATCTTGGCTCCTCCCCCTCATTAAGTATTTTATTCTAAATTTACTACAGAGTTACAATAGTTTATTTTCATGGTATTGACTAGTTGAACAACTGTAAGGAAACCAAATTTGCTGAATGGTATTATTTCCATGCATTTAAAATTTTCACCAAAAAAGTCTTTGTACTGAGTTTATAGACTCTACTAAAGAATCATACTTAAACTTATACCCTTTATAATGTAACTCTATTACATAATTCAATGACTTTTTATTGATATGGCTATAAAAATATTTTTAACTTTTATTTATGACCACTTTTAGGAATTTATCTGATTTTATTTCATGAACTCTTTAATTCAGGGAGTAATTTTTCACCATAGGGAGCAGTGGCACGTGCCTGTAGTCCCAGCTACTCGGGAGGCTGAGACAGGAGGATTGCTTGAGTTTAGGAGTTCTGGGCTGTAGTGTGCTGTGCCAATTGGCTGTCTGCACTAAGTTCAGCATCAATATGGTGACCTGGGAGCGGGGGGCCACCAGTTTGCCTAAGATGGGGTGAACCTGCCCAGGTGGGAAATGGAATAGGTCAAAGCTCCCACGCTGATCAGTGGTGGGTTTGCACCTGTGAATAGCCACTGCACTCCAACCTGGGCAACAAAATGAGACCCTGTCTCTATTTTAAAAAAAAAGTAATAAAAAAAGATCTTCAGAGATATTTAATATGGAAAGATGAATTATTTACATATATTTTTATGGCAACCACATATCAATGTAGGATAATATGGATTATATAATTATTTTCTTTAGATCCCTAAATCAATGTAATGACCAAGTGTTTTATGGGCAGCTTCAGATAAAGAACACCAAAACAAAAGTAGAACAAAATATTTTGCATAAACCCTGCTAAAAATATTTTTTAAAAAATTTACTTTGGGGACTAGAGGTCCAAGATGGCAGAATAGGAACATCTCCTCACCAGCTGCCCTCTGGGAGATTGGGAAGAGAGGACTCCAGCCACATCTGGCTGGATTTTCCCCCCAAAAACATAGCTCCAAGGGCATTATGAGACACCAGGAGCTGAGGAGGAGGTCAGGAGCAGTGGAAGACTGGCATAGAAGGCAGGTGCCTGGATGCATGCAGAGGCCAGCCAGCCTGCTGGCCGAGGGCTAGAGACAGGCAAGACCTGTCCTGCTATTTTTCAGGGCTTTGATGCTTGCAAGGGGTCCTTGGGTGGGCCTGAGCAAATGAGTGAACTTGAACAGTGCCTTGTGGCCAGGTTTGAAACACGAGGTGGATTTCTGGGCAGCTTGGCTGTTGGCAAGGCCCAGTCATTGTGAGAGGGCCACAAGGGAGAGGCAGCCCACAGGGTTACAGCACAAAGTGGCTCTGGCATACCTGCTGAGCTTGGGTGGCCACACTTGAGGTGAGTTCGGTGGCTCCTGCACCCCTGGGGCAGACCCCATTGTGGCCAAGAGGCACAGTTTGGAAGGTCAAGGTGTACCTCCAAGAAGTTTGGTGAGAGGTTCAGGGTCCCAGACCTGTAGGGATTGAATGTGCTAGCAAAGCAACCACACACTGATCAAGGTCAAATCAGGAAGAAGGGACTGGGTCTCCCACTCCATCTTATACAGCAGAATCAGTGTGTTTTGCATCTCCTAACCTGGGAGTCCACCTGGTTTCCAGTCAATATATTGCTTGTCAGAGCACCACCTGGTGTCCAGGAAATAAATAAATTAAAAAAAATACATGTACGTATGTGTGTATATATATGTGTGTGTGTGTGTGTGTGTGTGTGTGTGTATGGCTTAAAATTGCTTTTCTCTCTTTTTTTATTTTTTCACAAATTAAAGATTATATTAAAAGTGGAAGTCAGTGTATTCTTTTTGAGCTCTTTTAATTTCTTGGTTTTTGTATATGTACATATTTTATCACTTATGTCTATAGTTCCAAAGTGATATATTAGAACATTAACATTTTTTATCATCGTTTTTATGGGCTGACTTTTGTCTCCCCACTGCCCTCAAAATTTTTATGTTGAAATTCTAACACTCAGATTCTCAGAATGCAATTGTGTTTACACACAAGGTCTTTGAAAAGATTATTAAGGTTAAATGAGGTTATTGGGGCGTGCCCAATCCAGTGTGACTGGTATACATATAAGAGGAAATTAGAGCAGACACAAAGAAAGATAAGACCATGTAAAGCACAGGGAGAAGACAGCCATCTACAAGCTGAGGAGAGCAGCCCTCAGAAGAATCCAACCCTGCTGACATCTTGTTCTTAGACTAATAGCCTTTAGAACTGGGAGAAAATTCATTTCTGTTGTTTAAATTGTCTATAGTGCTTTGTGATGGCATTTCTTGCCAACTAATATGTCCCTCTCTGACTCTGAAGTCAGAAAAAGGGTAGCTCTGTTAGCCCATGGGCCTCCAAAGGAGAAAAGCCATAATTTATTAGTATTGGCACCTTAAAATCTGATACTTACTCTTATAATGAATATTTGCTGAATAGATGAATTTGTGTGTTTGCCTGCCTACATTTGGTATTGTAGATTTTAAGAACCAGTTTTTGGTATAGGTTTTTAAGAACCATTTTGAGCTAGCTTAACAAGTCAGCAAGAACGAGAGAAGGAGGGAAGAGCAAAGGTAGTGAGTAATGAAGAAAGAAAAGAAAAAGAAAAATTTACAAGAAGGACACTGGGAATGTTTATTGACTAAAGTTTGAATATGTGAGTTGGAGTAGTAATTATAAAGCCAATTCTACTTTCCATGTTCAAGTGCTCCTTTTCTCATCCCCTCCTCTCTTTTTTTTTTTTGCAGCTTTTGGCTAGTCCCAGGTTCTAACCTGCCACCTCTGGTATATGGGGCCAGAGCCCTGCTCCTTTTAGCCATAGGCCCCGCCCTCCTCTTTTATCCTTCCACCTCCTGTTGCTCCTTCTCATCCTTTCTCTTCCTTATGTCAGTGGACAGTCCATCACACTCCTGATACTTCAGTGTGTATATGATTTCCCATAGCCTAGAAGTCTCTATTGACACAGTCTGTCCACACTAAGTCTCCTGCCTCATTTCTCAACCCAAGCTCCTAGGAAATAGAAAATGTTAAACTCAAGCAAAGTCAGAATTCTCTTGGCAAAAATAACTGCCATCACAAATAGATTTAAAGTAAAAAGATGGAAAAGTACAGCAAGCAAACAGTAACATTAAAGAGCCTAGATTGGCTATGTCAATATCAGACAAAATAGGCTTTGAGACATAAGAAATATTACTTGAAAAAAAGAAGTCATTTCATAATGACAAGTGGGTCACACTAGCAGGAATATATAACAATAATAAATGATTTACACCTGGCAACAGAACCCTACAATACATGAAGCAAAAAGTGATGGAGTAGAAAGGAGAAATAGACTATTTAACAATAATAGAGATTTCAACACCCATCCTCAGTAATAGAAAGAATAACTAGACAGAAAGCAGACATACAGAAGGTTTGAATAGTACTTATAGTACTTTAAGTAACTTGGCCTAGTTGACATTCGTAGAATGATCCACTCCAATGACAGCAGAATACACACCTTCTAAAGTACACGTGAAACATTCTCTAGGCCATATGCTATACCAAAAAACACAATTTAACAAATTTAAAAGACTGAAAAAAAAATACCCAAGAAAACAATAAAAACCACAAACAGGATAACCAGACAAAATTTTCTTCTAAAAATGAGTCGACATCAAAACTCCAACATCCGTTAAATCATGTAATGCTATAAAAGAAAGAAGAAACAATTGGGGCATCAATTTATTCCACATAAAGTTATTATTACTAAAGAGTGAGACCGAGAGTTAGTTATCTCTTGGGAATTGATAAATTATAATGAGTAATTCACTTCAAAAAGTTGTGTTTCCCTATTTCCATTCTTCTGTGTTGATTCAGAATGTCCAGAAATATCATAAATTTTGTCCTGCCTCTTGTTCATTCATCTATTTGCTCATTCAACAAACGTTAATAAGGTTCTACTTGATGTGCAAGTTTTTTGATGCTGGGAATAAAAACACAGACAATGATAGATAAGCTATCATAGAGCTTACATTCTGGGGGAAAGAGGTACATAGTAATTAAAGAATGAGTAGTGTCAATGTGTAATAAGTGTTATAAAAAGACACCACTTCCCTCTCCAAGTTTAATATGACTCCTGACTATGGAGAAAGCATTGCTGAAAGCTTTTATTAGGCCAGCACATCAGATTTATCTGTAGCTACTGAGCAGGGAAGTTCCACACTGCCCCAGCCCCAGCCCCAGCCCTATAGTGGGTCCAACTCCTGACCTGTGCTGGCTCTGGGCTTAAATCATTATGCTAGTTAAAATGTCACTGCACCACTAAGTGTTTCTACTTTAGAAAGCATTAACCAGAATTACAGATATCAAAACCAGTATAACAAATGTAAAAATATAGGGCCTAACATCTGCTTAAGACCATATCAATAAAAGATTTCCTTAATACCCCATGCTGATGGAAAATTAATCGAGAGAAGAAAACCCAAAGAGGAGGCATGAAAAGGGAACAGAGAATATTTGATTAGGCTAGTTTCCTTTTCCTTTTATTTTCTTCATCTTATTTAAACTGGTTATCTAAGATTACATCTTTCTACAATGACTGTAGTTCCAAGTTTCTTGTACTATCTGTGTATTCATAGTGTGTGTATGAATTATAGTAGAACCTCCATAGTCAACTACCTCCCTATGTTGACCAGCTCCTTAAGTTGACCTAATTTTCATAGACTGGACATGCACCACGTGGACATATCAGTCCAGCAGTCCTAGTTCCTTATGTAGACCACTTCTGTACATTGACTAGTTTAATACAGTTCCTGGGGAGGTCAACTTAGAGAAGTTCTACTGTGTTGTTTTCTTTCTTTGGACTATCTAATAAACACATGATTGTTATTACTCTTGTAACCCATAAAGTTTGTTTTAGGAAGAAGAAAACCAAAACCTTTTACTTCTTAATATTCATTGCCTACATTTCCAACCAAAATGCACAAAATAGTAATTTTAAAAGGTCATTAAAAATGGCTTGTTTTCCAATGTACCAGCCAAAATTAATTTGCCTGCATGAAATTTAAAACTTTCTAAGATTTAGGTTTAAGTCCTACTCAAAGTAAATACGATTGTTCAATTTAGTAATGAAGGTAGTAAAGTATACTACATTTACTACAGAATGTGTTAATTACCTCAATAAATATTCTATAATAAAGAAAAACAGATTTTACAAAAATGGAATTATTTGAGAGAAAATTTCTGTGTCTGCTACAGGGGGAGCCTTTCATACCAGCCCTTAATGACAAATCAAGAGCATGTTTTTTATTTAATAGATATTTGGTAGTCTTGGAAGGAACAGGGAAACATCTAAATTCAATAAGTAAGGCCAGAGCGCCGTCACATTTATTCAGTGTTGTTTGTTAGTCCCTTAGAGAAACTCTAATATTGTTGAAAATTATTTCAAGGAAATAATTCCCCGGAAAGTTCATCATTCAAGTGGTTTCTGCATCTTCCAAATCTGATAAATACAAAAAGAGAGCACAACTTGATATTTAAGCCAGAGACTAAGGAAATGACACCACTTTTAGTCCTACTTGGAAAGCCTGAAATGCCAAGGTTAGACCAGCGGAAAGAAGAAGGATCAGAGAGGTGGGTGTATGGTATGAGGACTATTCACTCATTATCTTTAAAAAATCAAATGTAGCTGGTCACACATCATCCAGAAAGAAAATGCAGAATTAGGGTTAAAAGGCTTGTGTTCTTTTCCAGCTCTATGTGTGCAACTTGTTTATTTCAGCTTAAAATGCTGACTAGTGGGCTATGACATCTACCCTTCTGAACTCACAGAGTTGCTAGGAAGATGAAGCAATGGGGATAAAACCCATGACAAATTTAAAACTTCTACAGAAATGTAATCTAACTACCCAAACAAGTGAGCTCAATAAGGTTTTACAGAAACCAGCAAATGATCTTTCCCAACTTAGTAGTATTTTCCATCTGCAGATGTATGATGTTTGCAAGTCTCTTTCCTGTTACACTCTTACCTGTCAATGCAGCGCTGAAAAAGAATTGTCTTGAATAAGAAGTAAATTAACCAACCTCAGGGAAAAGAATGGCTGTTAGTACTCATTAAGTTTGAGAGATATCCACTCTAGTGTGGGAAATTCAGCACGTGGAGACACTGATGAGTTCCTGCCATGAACTCATCCTACTCCCAAGACCTTGAGAATGAGAGGCTTGCCCTGAAAGCCCTTAGCTGTGCCATCACCAGGTTCCATCCTGAGCTGCCCACTACTACCAGCTTGCATGTGTGTGCTGCAGGGGTAACTTCTGTGTTCTTTACTTAGAGAAGGATAACAAATCAGCTCTTGCCAGCTTGTCATGTAAGAGGTGACAGTGGAATCATTCTATTTTAATCTAACATGCAGGCTCTGCTGGGTCTAGTATTTGGCCAAATGTATGAATTTTTAAATCTATCAGTTTTCTCTTATTTACCAATCCCATTCCCATCCTCCACTAATGAGTTTCTACATGAATGGTAATTTCATGAAGGACACACTTGATAAAATAGATCCCTCAGCCTTCTTCCAAAATTCCAAACAAGTTTAAAGTCACCTTTTTTTGTAACCTTTTGTTGGATAATATTTCAAGAATAGATTAGAAATTAAAGGTACTTATTTCAAAGACTATGCTATAAAAAGCATCTTTTATAGCTCCTGAGATTATTCACTTATTGTTTAGATAAACTGCTTCAAATTCAGTGAGAAAGAATATAGACTTTAATTGTCACATTGAAACAGAAAGAAAACATTTCTGCATAGAATTTTGTAAATAAAGGTACAGTTAGCTACAATTTCCCTATGTATGACAACTTTGGGGACACCCTGTACTTTTTCAGTCTTAGCCAAAATATTTGTTTGTCTAATTTTCAAAAAGTTGCATTAACCCATATTGATATCCCTGCTTGGAGATCAAGCTATCCTCCTGCTCAAAACCCTGCTACACACTCAATGGCTTGTAGAATAAAATTCATGTTGTCATATATGCAAGATACTTCTTGATCTGACTGAAGCTATTACCCTGGTCTTAAACTTGCCATTCGCTTTTTTCTGCATGCCACAGCCCACTTCATTGAGTTAATCCTAATGTTTTTAAAGTAGTCTGACCTCAAAACATACAAGAGTAGATTCGGTCCCATATTTCTATTTAATATCCTCTCCATTCTTGCTGCTTTTAAAATACTTTGACCTCCCCAAAGCTCAGCTGGAGGTGGTCTCCATGAAACCTAGCCCAGCTTCTGCAGGTGGAATTAATCTCTGTTTCCTCTTTGCTTTCCTGATGATTCTGTGTACTTCTCCCATGGTAATGCTTTGGGTTTAGATCAGCGGTTCTCAACCTGTGGGTTGCGACCCCTTTGGGGTCGAACAACCCTTTCATAGGGATCACCTTATATAAGATATTTACATTATGATTCATAACAGTAGCAAAAATTACAGTTATGAAGTAGTAAAGAAAATAATTTTATGGTTGTGGGTCATCACAACATGAGGAACTGTATTAAAGGGTCACGGCATTAGGAAGGTTCAGAACCACTGGTTTAGATAATTATGCCCCAGCAGTCTAACCTCATCAGTGCATGATCCTTAAAGAAAGAGACACTGATTTGTTCATCATCTCTGTGATGATGAAGAAAAGGGAAATTATCTTTCTAGAGAAAGGGTAAATTTAAGAGAGAAGTTTGAGAGAGTGATAATTCTGGGATTATCTCATAACCAATAGTATATTTTGGTCTGTCTGATCTATTCATTCTCCTACTTTCTGGTTAACTAATAGCAGTAAATTAAACAAACAAACAACCTTGTAAGGCATGGACAGCCAGAAAAGCATATGTGGTGAAAAGTGATTATAAGTAGCTTTTTGACTACAGTTATTAGGAAGCTACTTGTCCGCAGACACATCCTTAGTAAAGAAGCAAACACCAAAAGTGCTTCAGGTCATCATCTCCCTCCTGGAGAGCATTTTGTGCATCTCTGAAATCAGCTGGTTTTGGTGGTTTCAGCTTGTGGTTTTCTTGCCTTTATTCTCCTGTTTTTAAACTGGCACTTGAAATTCAGATCAGACCAAAAAGCTCAGAGCACACAAAATAAGTCAAGGTCAGAGCTGCCATGCAAGGATATTTCCACCAAGTTCCCCTCCGTCCTCGCTGTGTCATGGCTGGTGTCCAGTGATCACTTCACAGCAGGGGAGCTGTTTCTAAGATGCCATGAGGAGAAGACTGGGGAAAACAGGAAGAGGGCACCAGAAGAAAGAGGGGATGGGGAGAGCTCCCCTGGGGGTGGGGGTGGGGTTCTTTACACTATTTCTTTCTCCTTGTTCCAGCAGAGGAATGTGAGGCTCAACAGGGAGAATAGTATCAAAGAAATTGATAAATTTTGTTTCGCATTTTTTTGTACATATGGTGTTTCCCCTGTAAACCAGAGTTATTGATTGTCTTGCATGGGAAGGTGGAGGGAGTGCTGGGTTAGGATGATTTTAAGTACAATGCAAAGAGAAAGAAAGAAAATAGTTTGCTTTAGACATTTAAAGGAGAATTTACAGCAAGATAATAATAGTCTAGTAAGGTGGACTTTTCAGAGAATTCTTTTCTGTCTAGATTCTTACATCCCCTTCATTAGCATGTCAGTAACCAGAGCAAGCCAGCTCTAAGTTTTGTATAATGTAGATCCGTATCAGACTGGAAGAAGGTGGCAGAAATCCCATGTTTTGGCCCTGGAATACTTGGGGGAATATTGAGAGATGGCGACAGAAGGTAAAAGTGCGTGTGCACCAATTTCCCCTTTCTGAGATATAAATATGTGAGAGGGTAATGCTTAGAGAAAGAAGCTTTTGTGTGATTTGCATTTGGGAATATAGGAGAAATTATCTCTGAGCCTGCCCTTGCCTTTGCCTTCCTGGGGAGTGATCCCATCAAATGCAGTCCATGGCATGGAATGTATGGCAGAAGGAGGCCCAAAGTCGCCCTTGGATCCTCTGTATCATGAGGAAGAAGCAGGGGTTCCTAGTAAGGATTTCAGGAGTTAGCTAGCCTGGACCTCGGGGGTCCCACTTTGGAGACCATGTGGTGAGAGAAGAGCTGATCTGACAGCATAGTTGGATGTGGATTGTGGACCGTGAGCTCCATGAAAGATGCTGCACTAATGAAGGCCAAGGTGATGAGGGCCAAGGCGATGAGGGCCAAGATGACCAGAGAGCACTGCCTGGCCTGAGAGAGGGAGGGAAAAAGTGGGAGGAAGAAGAGGGGAAGGGAAGGGGGAATGGGTTAAGCCCTTGAGGAGCCTCACCAGGTTTAAATGCCAGCAAGACATACAGCAACTAAATAGACAAGAGTCAGTGCCACAGAGATTATAGGAACGGAAGACCATCTGTGCACAAAGATCCCCTGACTGCCAGGCCTTGAAGGCACAGCCAGACTCACCCGCTCCTGCACATCCATGCAGCACCGAGGGAGGCGAAGTGAGGGTGTGAAAAGCATAAGACTTAAACTACCTGAAAGTTATTGATGAGAACTAAATTAGTGTAATACATAAGGTTTATTTCTGTGTGGTAATATTTATAGATTTTGATTAAAATGCTTTTATTCTGTACAGAGGATCAGAGTTTGTTATGAAGATCATGTTATTTAAGAGACTAAAGAATTTGCATTTTCATGAACCGTCTGAAGGAAAATCGACATCCCAGCACACAAAGAAATATGGCTTCTGCCCCTAGTTACTAACTTTTATTGTTGACTGGTCTAAATGTCTAGGTGGGTGCTTTCTATTTTTGATCCCTCCAATATCCTGGAGCCTGGTGATGAGTCAAAGAAGACAGCTTTCTCAGGCCACGCTGCTCCTCTGTACATGGGGCGCTTTGCTGCGGGAACTTAGAACAAACCTCTGTATTGCATTAGTCAGAGTGTCTGGGGTACTCTCTTCCCAAATGGAGAATGGAAAAAAACGTATACTCATTTTATCTCCTTTTTAAAAAACTTCTCTTATTTACTATTTATTTTCTTTCATTATCATTTCCCTTATTCCTCATTGTTCTTCTTTCTTCTTTCTTTCTTTTTCTTTTTTTTGGAGATAGTTCATGCCATTGTAGCTTTCTTTTCAGTAAGTCTGCCATTCAATAAGTGAAATAGAGCAGTACCTATTTTAATTTTATAATGCATACTTCCTGTCACATTTTAACACATGGAAGGAAATGCATATACAAAGTCAGAATTTGTTTGATGCCATACCCTTTAATTATTTAATTCACTTATGCCTTATATAGTTCACTGACATGCTAACTCTGCAATAACATCACTTTCAGTTAAGCTTCATAAATGTATCTGTTCTACATTTGAGTAGATGTTAATTGATGAGAACTAAATTAGTATAATACACAAAGTTATATATTGTAAAGTTCAAAGTCTAAACTCTCTCAGGACAACCTCACTTTTACCCTTTTTTGGTTTTAATATTGAAAAAAACTCTATAGATGATGGGGAAATGTTAACAGATAAAAGAAATAAAATACTATGCAATGCTCATTTTGTCATGAATGATCTCTCATGGGTACCTATGATTTTTTCTAACAGCTCTATACAGCAGGCCCTCTAGAAGCACATTACATGAACAACAAGGGCTGCATGTATGAAAAATATTGAGGATCAATGCTCCGGGTATCAACACAGGAGCTGTAGCCATCACCTAAGGGTTAATGGAAACATAGAGGTCAAAGTTTGCTTTTGTCTTTTTCTTTCAGGGTTTTTTAAAGTGGCATTTTCTCTACACATATGTGGTCTCTCTGCTTCTATTTCTTCAGTTTATTGTATCAACATTTAAACATTTATTCTCTACCATACATCTCATTGCAAGTATTTTGACCTACAATGACTCAACCACATTGTGTTATATAAAACCTATTCATTGTGTATTTATACACACACACATTTTTAAAAGACAAAATAAAACTAATAGAAAACATGATTTTTATGCCTATAATATTCAGCACAACCAGAAGGGCAAACATAGAAAACAAGTGCATAATAAACATAACAGACATTCGAATGGTACACTATTTTACAAATGTAAAATAAAATTATCAAATTCAATGGCTAACATAACCTAAAAAGTGGTGAGACCACAGAGAGATGAGAACATATGCAATGATCTGCATGAATTCTTTTACTTAGGACATGACCTGTGATGAACCTGTTCTCTAGGTCCCTAATTAGAAACTCTGAACTTCTACAGTGGTCAAATTTCTCTAAATCTGTGCATCCTTCAGAATAATTTCTGAATCTTTTGGACAGAGCCCATGCAAGTCAATTCAAATCCAAGTCTCTATTTCCTGATACCCAAACATGCTTATGTATGTATCATTCATCAGTCAGATGGTGCCATGGTTATGACCCATGGCTGGGGAAACATCTGATATGAGGAACCTCCCCCCCAAAAAAATTATAGAGTTAATCTTGGTCTGTTTCTTATTTATTTATCTATTGATTTTTGTAGTTCTGGAACTTTTTTGGAATCAGTGTACTTTTTTTCCATGTGGCTAGATAACCTGGAGTCATTTTTTATATTTCTAAAATACAAGTATGCATTTGACTAGTTCCATGAGGATGTGGCTGTAGTTTGCCACTTTATCTTCATGAAAATACTGTATACTACATTTGGATCTTCAAGTTCATTAACATCCACACAGATGGATATCCCCCTGATATATGATCCTGATTATCTTCCTTGGTCTGATCTTTATTTAGGCTCAAAGAGATGTTTACAGGTGGCATCCTGACTAAGAGCATTCAATCTAAAACAAACTAATTGAGACACACGTGTTCAGAGAATCCACTGTATGGAGATGAAAAGTTAAATCAATACAAAAATTGATTATATTTTCATCTTAAAAAATACCAGATAGTTTGAACTGGCATGATACTTAGCTAAACTGAATCTCATAGTCCATTGAAGATTTCCCATCTGTGCTCATTACCATAAAGAAGTGTCACTGGTAGAAAAAGTGCCATTTTCAAAAATTGCTTAAAACATTTCCTTACGTAACAACACCTAATATTCATAAAAACAATTTGTTTGTTTTCAAATGACTTTAATGTAAACAGTTTGTTAAACATTCCCTGAGAGTAGAATAAAAATAAGTCATTTTTATTTACATGAAAAGAGGCAGAATGGAGGAAATATGATTATTTCTGTGAGTGGTAGTGGTAGAGTTGTAATTGATTCAAAGATTCTGACATTGTGCTGTGGGTTCAACCTTTTAATGTCATGATACTTAAATGCATCTGGCCATCCTTCTATCTACACAAAATTTAGTGTATTTTTTCCTCCTGAATTTCTCCATCGGACCATTTTAAGTACTTGATTTAGACCAACTGTGTGTATGGCACACATCCTGCCTAATTCACAGACATGTCCAGGTGCACGTGCTGAATTTTCCAGCTATTTCCATTGTCTTTCGCCTAGCCAGGACCCCTATCAAAAGCATGACGGTCACTGCTAAATCCCCTTGTTCTTTCTGCTAACGCTGTCATATTCTAGTCTCCTCATGCACTTTGTTGTCATTTCCTCTTCATAACACACTTAGCTCCTCTCACGTACAGCACACCCATGTTCCCTGAAACACGTCCAGAGACGACGAGTATCTTGTGGGATGCTAATGCATGCTGTGTAAAAGTTTCAAAAAGAATTTTGAGGATAAATCATTTTGCAAAAGTTGTAATGTTAAACAGAATTCTTAACTCAGAATTACTTGAAAACTTTAATGTGGGAATGTGCTTTATGGCTCTATAGGAGGCAGATTAAATATATAGTCTTCCCATAGTTATTTGAAATAAGAATTCTTTCATTGAGAAATTTAAGGATGCTAGAATTCTACAGTACACATTTTCAGGAAAGCTCCTAATAGTGTCTAATCCACTTATTAGTTTGACAGTTCTCTCCTCTCCAGGGAACAACCATGTTCCTTGGAGCCCTGTGTGGATTTATTCTCTATGTTATTTAAGCACAAGAGAAATGTATTTATAAAAAAAAAATTCATAACAATTCAGGGAACACACTAGAATTTTGTTGATATAATAATAATGTTTATAAAAATAATCAGTTAGCTTAATGTTTCAGGGATTTCGAAGCCAGACAGATCTGAATTTAACACTCACATCTAACACTAAATAGGTGATTATTTGAAGTGTCAGGTTTCTCATCTGTAAAGTCAGGAAAATAATATCTCCTTCACTAAGTTTTTTTAAAGGTTAAAGAATGCATATGTAAATTGTGTAGCCTAGTGCCTGCCACAGAGTTTGTAGATGTGGTTAAGAAAAACGTTTATTTTTTTTATGTGTTAAAAATTTTACTAATGCAGTGAAATTTTTCTCTCTTCTTTGGTCCACCAGTTTTATTGCATTTTCTATGATGCCTTCCAAGATAGGATCTAGAATATCTTATGTCCCTTTGTAGTTGCTGCTGTTGGGATCTTCTACTAGGCTGGTGCACAGGAGTCCCAACTGCTGTGAGTGTTGGCTGCTGGTGCTCACATCCAGACCCTTCTCCTACAATTATTATCAGCTAACAGAGTCACCTTAAGATGCCAGAGAAGTTATGTGTGACTCTTTCACCAAGAGCACGCTACGAATAATGCTTGACTTATAAGGTAGATGAAAGCTTACCTCCTTGCTTTTGGTGGAACAAACTCAGTACTAATATTTATACTCCAAAGCTCCCTATGGGAATGAGCTGAAGTAGGACTTCTCTTGAAACCAAAGCTTTCCTTATCTATCCCTGACCCTGTTCTACTTCCCTCATTTCTATGTAAGTTCTCCCGGGACAGATCCTGAAATTGCACCTTCTCTTCTCCAACTGAAGAAGACACTTATCATGTCAGTTTCATTAGAAACAAGTAATCATGTAGTAGCTGGCTTTGCCCAAAACTTCATGCCAGGATTTAGGATGTCTGAGAATCAGAAAACTCAATTTCTACTTTGAGAAGCATATGTTTGTAAGAGCAAGAAAACCCCTTTCCCCATCTTTATTATCAATACAATCTAAACTTCTCCCCTCTTGTTCATTAAAATCGTTTGCTATAAGAAAATGCAAATTCTTCTTTCTATAATACTTTAAATTTGGGCAATCCACACAGGGACAGGTTATTTATCATACAGCTTAATTTCTGAAAGACTCTGGCATGGCCTACTTGTTATAGGGTTAACTCAGGTAATCTTTAAACTAGATGTCAAGTTACTCTTATTTCTAGTAGCCTTTGAAGATATTCATAGCTTGGAAAAATTAACACAAAAAGCCCTTTATTTGCTTATAAGACAAAGATAAAAGCAAGTCTTCCTTCCTCATGTAGGATGTCTCAACATCTGAGATAATTCTCAAAGTAGGATATTCAAACTCTAAAGAGAATTCTACTAGCTCTTGTTTCCTAAATATACTTTGCCTCGGCTCGGCGCCTGTGGCTCAACAGGCTAAGGTGCCAGCCACGTACACCTGAGCTGGCGGGTTTGAATCCAGCCCGGCCTGCCAAACAACAATGACGGCTGCAACCAAAAAATCACCGGGCGTTGTGGTGGGCGCCTATAGTCCCAGCTACTTGGGAGGCAGAGGCAGGAGC
>CAUYRH010137418.1:0-28868 GCA_963574655.1 Perodicticus potto | reverse complement strand
TGCATCTTAGAAGGGTACAGGCGAACCTTACTAAATGCAGAATACAAATGTCTTCATATAATAACTGAGAAAATGCCAGGAAAGCTATGTTAATCAGTTTGATGAAAATAGTTCAGATTGTATATGAAACCAGCACATTGTACCCCTTGATTGCACTATTGTTCACAGCTATGATTTAATAATAAAGACAATAAAATTAAAAAAAAATTGACACTGCTGTCTGACTCCCTCTTTTCCCACTGGCTGTCCTGCTGCTGGTTGTTTTCCTCCTTGGGAGTCAGCTGGGGCAAAGTATTTTTGGTTCTAGGGGTTGCTTGCTGGTGGCACTCAGAGAAAGCCCAAAGGTGCTTTCACCACAGTTAGAATTGACATTCACTGCAACGAAGATTAAAAAATATAACACATGGGGTGGTGCTTGTAGCTCGAAGGAGTAGGGCGCTGGCCCCATATGCCAGAGGTGGCCCAAAACTGCAAAACAAAAAAAAGAAAATCCAGCCCTGGCCCCAAACTGCAAAACGAAAAAAAAAAATTATATATATATAAAAAACACATGCAGAACCTTTAGGACAGTGCTTGGCAAGTAATAGGTTGCTCACTCAATTCCAACCTGGTGATATTTATCAAAACCAGTACACTCATCACAGGGACACCTTCACCTTATAAACAGTAGAGAACCTGGGGAAACAAAAATAGATGCATCATTGAGGAACTGAGCTATGTTGTAAGATCCTTGAAAGCAACACTGCCCAACAATTAAGAAAATGAGGGGTTCCTTGTGTTTATGATGACTCATCTAATGGAGTTGAGGGAGCACACAGGTACCTTAGAGGTGACTAATAGACATAGATTGAAAAGCCAAAGTAATGTGGGCAGAAAGAAACATGAATTTTGTAGTCCACTGGCAAGTGCTTGAGCAAGCACAGTGGAAAGGGGCAAGAGGTTAAGAAAAGACCTCGAAATTTTTCCCCTTCACACCTTGTTTCAGGCATCGGGACCGAACCTTGTTATATCAAAATATAAAGTGCCCTCCCATCCACCTTCTTCCTCACCTCTCCCCGCTAACTCTTTTTACCCTCAATGAACCTGAAACCACAAAAAGTTTAAAAAAATATAAAGGACCCTTGGCTGTTCTATTCTCACCTCTGTTTTACAGCTGAAAGTCAAGGTTCTACTTACCTTGACTTCCTACAGTGAAGGGATAAAGGAATACAGCCTGTCTTGAGTTCCATCTCCGGCCCACCTATTGCTCTACCTTCCTCCTTCTTGTCTTCTGTTTTTATAGTGCCTCCCTTTGTTCTTCAGACTTTCCTGAGGCAAGGATCAAGTGCCAAGGCTGACCCTAAGCCTCATCCCAGGACAACACCCCCCTGGCTCTCACATGCACACAGCAGGACCTGAATCAGCACTGAACTAGCCCCTGTGCCGGCCAGGCCTCCCCAGCTGAGCAGAGCTGGCAGGTCCTGGTCCTGGGGCCCCCAGAACTTCTCCCTCCTAGTCTGGGAGGCTCCAGTGCTCCTGCGCCCACCCTGCCTAGCACCCAGTGCCAGGTGCACTCACTGACTGTTCTGTGCACCTTGCCCTCCACCAGCACTTGGATTCAAGTCAGTGCCCAATGCAGGTCCTGCTCTTTTTGGAGGAAGTAAAGGACTCCAGAGGTTAGCAGAAACTCAGCTAGTCTGTTCAGGGAGAGGGGCAGGAAAGGAGGGTGGTGGAACCAAGGATTCGGGGCACCCACTCTTGGGACCTGCAGGGTGTGGCAGGACAACTGGTTATCCTCTTTCACTTTCACACACACTAGGCCTCTCTTTCAGCTCAAACTTTCCACCTACGACAAATTTTACTTTTTCTATCTCTCGCACTCTCTCTCTTTTTCTCTTTTTTGTTGTTGTTTCTGTTTTTTTTTTTTTTTTGAGACAGAGTCTCACTTTGTCACCCTCTATAGAGTGTCATGGCGTCACAGCTCACAGCAACCTCAAACTCTTGGGCTCATGAGATCCTCTTGCTTCAGCCTATTCAGTAGCTGGGACTATAGGCAACTGCCACAAAGCATGGCTATTTGTTCTTTTGTTTTTTTTTTAGAGATGGGGTCTGGCTCTGTCTTAGGCTGGTCTTCAACTCCTGAGCTCCAGCTATCCACCCGCTCGGCCTCCCAGAATGCTAGGATTACAGGCATGCGTCACCACACCCAGCCTGTTGTTTCTGTTTTTTAAATTTCCAGGGACAAGATGTAGTCCTCTTTGTAAAAGCAACGGCATCCAAGTGTACAGGTTTTTTCTACCCTGTCTCCATCAACCTGAGTTTTCTCTGTATCATGCTGCTGCCAATGCATCCTGTCAAAACTCCAGGTCAGCCCTAGAACCAGGGGTCACTCATCTGAGTGTCTTTCCTAAACCTACCTGTCACTTGCCTGCCTTTGAGCTTGAACAACCTGTTCCTTTAGTCATTGAAATCCAACTTTGGAGAACTGAACCCACCTGGGGAAAAGCGATTCCAGCCAATGGACTAAAAGAACCTGGATTCTGTCTTCTGATCTTCTGACACAGCAACTCAGAAACTCACCTGCTGTGGAAGCAGACTAGCCACGCTCAAGCCACTGACTGAATGGGGCAGCAGCAGGAGAGTGTGAACAGAAAGGCAGAGGCGGGGACTGTCTCCTCCGATCTCTCCCCCACCAAGGCCCCCCTCCTCCAGTTTCCTAAGAGCTGTGTTTTGCTCAGAGAGGATCTTATCCCCCTTGCTGCCCACGGAAGGTAATGCCTTCTTCTGGTATCTAGATTCCCCTAGTCCTGAGAGTTTATTGTGAAGGGTTAGGGTTGCCAGTAGGCTGGGCTGGGCTGAGAGGGGTGGACAGGGCAGAGAAATTCTAGAAGCTGCAGTGGGAGGACCAAGGACACCGGAAGCAGGGCTACTGTGGCAGCTGGTGATAGGGAGAAGGAACTAAGGGGGGAGTGGGAGCAAGGAGTTGGCTGTTTGTTCTTAGAGATGGTGGCTGGGGAGAGGGGCTGAGGTGCCAGGCTGGTACCCGCGGTGGACCATCTGCTCCAATGCACAGGGGGCTCTGGGTTGGGGTAAGTGAGTGGGGAACAGGGACCTTGGCAATCTGGACACTTCCCAAGGGATAGCATCCCCAGCCAGTGGGACAGGTCTGGTTCCCCTAAGAGAACTGGGGAGAAGCCAGATGCAGGTAGAGGTATGCCCTCATCATAAATTGTTCTCCACACATGCATCAGTATATGTAGATGTTTCCAGTCCTGATGAAGGTGCTACGGTCTCCTATAATGCACATCTCAAAGCTCATGTTCAAGGCAGGTGGGAAAAGGCTTGCAAGGTGGCTGCTCTTTAAGACCTGCATTCTGAGCCATGTGCAGGTATTCAGGGCTGTGGTGGAGGAGAGGATCATGGTCGTAGAGGTGACAGCTTTTGTGCAATTTATAGGATGAATATAAAGAGATAGGGCTGAAAAATGTGTTGGTAACTACAGCACCTGTGGGAATTTTGAGCAACTGTCCTTGATGTATGTATGTACAATATCTCCAGAGTAGCTAAAATTCCTCTTTCATCCTCTGTGGGTTCCCTGGAGTTTGGACAGAGAAACCTGTAAGCAAAGGTATGATTGCTGACTCTGGGAGAGTCACTTTGGAATCTGCCCTCTTGTGTGTTCAGGAAGGATAATCTCAGCTAGTATCAATTCCAAACAATAGGAGAATTAGGTCTCCCATACTGGTAGCAATTATAGAACATTATCACGGACAGACTTTTATCACTTTAAATTTCAGTGAAGTCACAGCTTTTTCCAGCCCTTGTCTGCAAGCACCCATGCAAAACAGGATGTGGTTAGTCAAAATTCACAGATTCAGCAGTTAGACACTCCAAATTCACAGATGTGGCAGCCCCTAGGGCAAGATGAAACAGTGTGCAATCCTCACCACAAATATGCTAGTTTACTGACAAGGTTGGAACCTTTGGTTTAAGTCAACATATATTTACTTAATGTTAATCCTGTCCAAGGTCTTGTGCTTGGTGCAATAGGATAAAATGTATAAAGACACAGTCCCTGCAGTGGGGACTGCACAGGAGTCTGTTACACAGATGTCATGTGTAACAGACTCAGACCGAAATCAACCTTGTTTAAGCTGAAAAAAAGCAACAACCCCGCCCCCCACAAGCCCTAACCTGTATAAAAGTTTCACCATTCACTGTCATTCCAGAAACTTTAGTGCATGCACTGATCACCAAAAAATCAGGATTAGGCCGATTCTATTTTCATTGTGGATCGTGGAGCTGTCAGCATTTCAATGACAAGCTAGAGATAATGAGGAATATTGGGGGTGAAGTGCCCAGCAATCTGAGGACACTGTTTTGGGGATCTATCCTGCTAGAGACCTTTGGCGCTGATTTGTTAGCACTTGGTACGCTCTTGAGATATTGCCTAAGCATTAAGCAAATATCCCCAGGAAGCCATGAAGAAGAGCAACCTTTTCCTGTTTAGAATAAACACTGATAAGTTGAAGCCACTGTGTGTAAAGCTACTATGGGTACCTATAGGATAAGGTCTGTGATGACAGAATGAGACAAATGGTTACTCAGCTGGGAATGTGTGCACAGCCCATGTAAAGCATTTCCTATGGCTTCAAAATTTCTCGCATTTCTCTCTCTCACCTTTTTTTCTTCTCTTTTTGACTCTGTTATGTTTCAATGTGATAAGGAAATAGTAGATAATAGACAATAGGCTTAACAATACTTTCTAAAACATGGATATTAAAAATTTTACATGCTGATAAAATCAGTTTCCAAATGGCAAAGTTTTTTAATTTTTTTTAATTTTTTTTATTTTGCAGTTTTTGGCTGGGGCCAGGTTAGAACCCACCGCCTCCGGTATATGGGGCTGGTGCCCTACTCCTTTGAGCCACAGGCGCCGCCATGACAAGGTTTTTTCATTGTTATTTTGTTTCGTTTTCTGTTTGTTTTTGAGCCAAGGTCTTGCAGTTGCCTATGCTAGAATGCAGTGTCCTCTTCACGGCTCAACAACCTCAAAGTTCTGGATTTAAGAGATTCTTTTGCCTCAGCCTCCCTAGCTGTTGGGAGTAAAGGTGAATTTCACCATGCCTGGCTAATTTTTAAAATATTTTTATAGAGACAGGATCTTTTTTTTTTTTTTTAAGACAGAGTCTCAAGCTGTCACCCTGGGTAGAGTGCTGTGTCGTCACAGCTCACAGCAACCTCAAACTACTGGACTTAAGCAACTCTCTTGCCTCATTCTCCCAGGTAGCTGGGACTACAGGCGCCCATCACAATGCCTGGCTATTTTGTTGTTGTTGCAATTGTCATTGTTGCTTTAGCTGGCTCAGGCTGGGTTCAAACCCACCAGCCTCGGTGTATGTGGCCAGTGCCCTACCCACTGAGACATGGGCGCCCCCTAGAGAAGGGATCTTGTTATGTTGCCCAGGCTGATCTTCAACTCTTCTTCTCAAGTGATCCTCACTCTTCAGCCTCCCAGAGTGTCAGAATTACAAGCATGAGCCAATGAGTGAAAAATCTACAAAACTAATACTTACTAGAAGGCTTGTTCAAATCATTATGATAGGTTGAAATATTAGTCCACAAGAAAAGAATAAGAGATTATTATTACAGAGGATATAAAATGTGTTCCTGCATCTAACACCAGTGCAACTAAACCAACTCTGTAGCAAGATAGCTACTGCATTCTTTCTGAAAGCTTTGTATCATTTTGTATAGTTTTAACCATATTTTTTAAAAAAACATTCCTGGTTTGAGAAATTTCGTGCTTGCTTACTGGAGAGTTAAGGTGAAGGACCGCTGGCCAGGTCCAGCCAGCTTAGCCCTTCTCTGCACTGGGGACTTCCCTCCATGGGCCCATTGACTTCTCCTCAAATGGTGTTCCCAGAAGCCAGGTGCTCATCTCTCCACAGTTCTGGACCCCAAAGGAGGGGTAACATGAGAAACGAGGACCAGACCCTGTTGGGGGTCCCTGCACTGGGCCCTAGAATGCTCTGTGGGACCTTCAGTGTTGCAGTGTGTCACCTCAACAGGAGGGACTGCCTGGACTTAAAATCTCAGAGGGGTTTCAGATTAGGTAATCTGCACCCACTGCATACCTTCTAAGACATCGTGTGTGATCAGCCAGGTTTGGGGATATGTTGCTTGTTATGCTTTGTTGACAAAGATTTGAATCAACAGAATTTATAGACAAACGTGTTCTGACAAGAAGACAGCTGGAGAAGCAGAAATGACCTAGGACTAATGAGAAGAAGGGGCGATGCAGTTCTGATAGTCATATGCTGATAAGAGGGCCTGGGACATGGGTCAGCGTCTGGATGGAACTGGAGCTGAGAGTCTGAGATTCTGGGGTCTCCTTGTCACCTCCTCTGTCTTGGGGGCTTGAGGTGGAGCTGGGATTGGCAGCACCCACAGCACCTGTTAGTGTACTCCACCCCCGGGCAAGACACGCAGGGAGGCAAGTGACAGCACAGGGGGATTTGGTGTGATGGGGGCCGTGGCAGAGGCAGAGGCAGGGGTTGGATGACAAGGTGAGACCCCAGGCGTCACAAACAGAAACAGTGTGGGAGCCAGTAGCAGGCTCTGGGGCAGCACATAATCTGCCTGTTTCTTGACTTTCTCTGCCTTTTCTCCAGATTA
Source organism: Perodicticus potto (assembly GCA_963574655.1). Classification (NCBI taxonomy): domain Eukaryota; kingdom Metazoa; phylum Chordata; class Mammalia; order Primates; family Lorisidae; genus Perodicticus; species Perodicticus potto. Next base: position 22,211 of record CAUYRH010137418.1, on the reverse strand, counting down.
TGACTGATTCATCTCTTGTACTTCCCTGACCCCCACTCCTAGGCCACACCCGGGTAGGAGAAAGAGAAATGGCATAAAGAAAGGAAGGAAGCAGCCCCCACACCACCCCTCTGAACATTCTTTGATGAGGAAGACCCAGGCATATTCCTGGGTTAATGAACATTTTAATTCTAGAGTTCCAAATCTAATGGCAGGGACACAGGTACCAATTAACAAATTAACAGCAGCCCCACTGGTCAGTCGCAGGCACTCTTTCACCTCTGGGCCTTTGTGCTTGCCACTTCCTTTGCCTGAAATATTCTTCCACAAGTTCCCATCTAAGACTCACCACCACCCTCCTCCGAGGTGTGGAGATGTCACTTTACCAGACGAGCTTATTTGGACCACCACAGCTGAAACATCCCTCTCCATTCCTTCCATTTCCTTTTCCCAGTGACCATTATCACCAACTCTCTCTCTCTCTCTCTCTCTCTCTCACACACACACACACACACACACACATGCGCCCACCCACGCACGCACATGTACATTTATTTTTCCTTTTTCTCTCTATAAAGCAATTTTCAAGAGGCCGAGGACATTGCTGTGTTCCCTGGTATATTTCTGATGCCTGTGACAGAGCCAAGCACATAGTAGGTTCTTAATAAACATTCAACAAATAATGAATGAACTGACTGAATACCTACTATGTAATCTCTACTGTCCCGGCCAATGAGGAGCAAAGGAAAAAAAAAAAAAGACAAAGTCTCTGTCAGTGGTAAAGCGCTTGTGTTTTAGGGTTGGAACTTTCCCCTCTTTCATTTATCTCCCTGATCTCCCCAATTCAGGCTCCAAATATTTCATCTCTCTTTTCCTTCATACGCCTCATCAGTCCGTCTTACCTCTCTGCCCCACCAGCTCCCATCTTCATCCCACTCCGGCCCCCTCAACTGTAGCCTGGAAGCCTGAGGAATAGCCTCTACTCTCACCTTCTCTGTCCCCTCAAGCCTCTTCCTAAGGCCCATGGGTCTGGAGTGCTTGGCCCCTGCTTCCCCTCCCTCTGCCCCCATTTCCTGCCACTCAGATGCTTCCCCTGAACCCCAGTCATGCTCCCACTCAGGTCCTGGACAGGAAGTCCCAGCCAGTCTTATGGCTTCTACACTCACCATTCTCTCTGCTAGGCCTTCCCCTGGGGGTCTGCAAGGCTTCTTCAGGGGCCTCTCTTGATTTTCCAGACCAGAGTAGCACCCCACGCACACACTGGCCACTCTATTAGCTTCATATACTCTTGATAACTAGTTGAACTTTGCTATTTTACTGGATCCCTGGATTGTCTTTTCCCCTTAAATATTATAAACTCCAGGAGAGCTGGGAGTGTAGTTAAACCTAAAACTATAGAACTTCTAGAGGAAAATCTAGAAGAAAATTTTTTTTTTGTGATCTTGGATTTATCAAAGAGTTCTCAGATATAAAAAAAACAAAGGCACAATTCATGAAAGAAAAGAATTCATAAACTGCACATCAACAAAATTTAAACTCCCCTTCTCATAAGGACAGTACTAAGAGAATGAAAAGACAAGCCACAGACAGGAAAAAATATTAGCAAAAATCACAGGATAAGCAATAGAACAAAGGACTTGTTCCCAAAATACATGAAGCATTCTCAAAGCTCAACGGTAAGAAAACAGACTATACTCTCAAAACCAGAAAGTAAAGACTAATATAAAAACAAACAAAATATTTTAATAGACATTTCACCAAAGAAGACCTATGGATAGTATAAGCACATAAAAAGATATTCAAATCATTACTCATTAGTGAGATGCAAAACTAACACCACAAAAACATTGCATTACATACTTATTAAAATGAATAAAATCAGAAGAACTTTTAATATCACGTGTCGACAAGTCTGCAAAGACATTGAAACTCTCATAACATTGGTAGTGAGGATGCAAAATGATACAGCCATTTTGAAAACATTTTGGCAATTCTTATAAAGTTAAACATACACTTTCCATATAACTCAGCAATCCCATTTCTAGGTGTGAACCCAGGAGAAATGAAAATTAATATTCATACAGTAACCTAGGTGCAAATGTTCACAGCAGCTCTGTTTATAAAATACCCAATTGGAAACAATCCAAATGGCCTTCTGTGAGTAACTGGAGGAACACACTTTGATATATTTATACATTAGAATACTTCTCAGCAATAAAAAGAAAAAAAACCTCTATTAATGTATGCAACAACTCTAATGAATTACAAAAGGAATGTTCCACGTGAATGTTCCCTTTACCTGATAATCTGGAAAAGGCAACATGATGAATAGCTTAGTGGTTGCCAAGAGCTGGGGTGGGTTGAGGACAGGGGAGAGTAAAGGGAATTATTTAGGGCCATGAGACTGTTTTCGTTTCTTGATTCTGGTTATGGTTACAGGACTGTATGCATTTATTATAATGTCACCAAATTGTACACCAAAAAAATTGAATTTTACTATACATGAAATCAATACATTTAAAAGTAACAACAAAAGTTAAAATCTTTCATGGAACCAATAAAATAACAAATTGGGTAGGGGGTTTTTGGTATACATTTCTATCTTCTATTTTTGTTGACTTCTAAGTTTCCCACTTTTCCCAGATTCATATTCCCTCTTTGTTGCCTTCTTTTATATTGAATTCCCCCCTTGTTCCTTTCTTTCTACAAATAGTTTAGAAATTTTACACCATAGTCCTGTTCTGTAAGTGGATACCCTAGCCTAGTACCATCCAGCAGAACTTTCTGCAATGAGGGAAATACAGTATGACCTCTGTAAGTTGACCGCCCAAGGGACTATAAGAAACTGGGCAAGGTGTGGAGGTGGTCAACATGAGGAACTTCCATTAAGTACATGTGGTGCATATCTGTTCTATGAAAATTAGGTCAACTTAAGGTGGTGGCCAATGTAGGGAAGTGGCCAACTGGGGAGGTCCTGTGCAGGTTGCACCATCCAATATGGCAGCTACATGTGGCTTCTGAGTACTTGACATGTGGTTAGTGCAATGAGGCTCTGCGTTATTCACTTTTTTTGCTATTTCATTTTAGTTTAGCTGAATTTATACTTAGTCACATGTGGTTAGTGATGACTGTGGAACAACGCAACCCTAGACATTTTAACACTAATATTTAACAAAGTCTACACTGAATCCTTCCTCCTAAATAATACAAGGATGAAATCTGTAACTATTTCTCTTTTGCTTACAGAATAAAATTCCAAAATACCTAAGCATGGAGTTCAAGGAAGTAAAAGATATTTCAGCTATTTTCCCAAAAGCTATTATGCTTCTCTTCTGCGTTTTAGGAGCCAAAAGTGTGTATGGAAATGAATTCATTCCAGCACGAGTTTATCTGTAAAGGACCACTTAGTCACAAGATTTTGCATAGGAAGGGGTGAACTACTTAGCTTGGGGACAGTTAGATGGCAAGGAGAGGTTTTCTCAGGACAGATTCAGTGTCTGGATAGTGGAGCATCTGAAATTACTGCAGCTCTACTGTCACTGCGCAGAAAGTCAGCCAGAGCATCACATGAAAGGCAGAGCACAGTGCTGAATACACAGGCAAGTCCTTGAAGAAATTACAAGGCTCTGAATTGCAATTCTGCTGAACTCTAGTCTGTCGACTCATGTGAACCAGTGAATCCACTTTATTATTTCACAATTAGAGAAATTGTGAAATAATTTGCTGGTAGAATAAAGAAACTCTTACAGATATAAAGCATACTGTGATTTTGCACTGTACTACCTTGTCAGTATAGAAAGCATTATTTGCCTATCACATTCTTAAATTTTCTCTATGTACTGCTGAATCCAGGTGTATTGTTCTTTAAATATGTTTTCATGTGTACAATGACTTTACTCAGGTCATTGCCTCATCCTTCAACAAATTACCTGGTGAAATGTTACTCATTCTTTTTTTAAATATAAATAATTATTGATATCCAGAAACCTACACATAATTAATGTATCTGACTTGTTGAATGTGAAGACAAGAATACATCCATGAGGTCATCGCCACAATCTATTAACCTACCCATCACCTCCAACAGTTTCCTCTTGCCCTCTTATTTATTACTTTTGTGATAAGAACACTCAACATGAGATCTGCTATCTTAGCAGATGTCTTAATACATAGTACAATGTTGCTAATTAAAGCATGATGCTATACAGCAGATCTGTACAACCTTCTCATCCTGCACAACCTAACTTTGTACCTTTTAACTAGTAATACCCTTTCCCCAGCTCTCTGCAACCTACTCTACTTCTACTAGTTTAACAACTTTTGATTCATTATGCATTCATGTTCTTTCTCATATGGCACTGCTTTAATTTCTTGAGTCTGAATTAAGCATTCTTCTCTCTGTACTCTGCAATCTCTTGTTTATATCTCAATTTAGTATTATCATTGGGCACTGTTTGAGTAAAATAGTGTGGATCAAAAATCACTCTGGGAAGTCTGACCTCCCGGGTTCAAGTCTTTGCTCTAATATCCATTACTTCTGCAACTTTAAGAAGATGGGCTTCACTGTCTTCATTTATAAAATAAGGATGATAATAATACTTACTGCACAGAGTTTTCTTAAGCATTAAAAGAGATAATTAATGTGAAGTGACATACATAACTCCAGCTCACATATTGTTTTCTCTGTAAATATTAGCTATGTTTTCATTTTTTGCCTATTGTTTGCTAGCCACCTGGTGTCTTCAGACATTTTTAGCATTGTTAATTTATACACTACCATTTTGCTTTTCATAAGCACTTACATGTATGATCTCTTCAAATATATTTTAATCAACCCAAGAGAAGGGATTATAACTACCTATTCTTGAACTACCATTCTTAACTTATCCCTTCCAAGAACCTAGTATGGTGCTGTGGTCAGAATGCTGATCCTATAGGAGGAGGCGTAAAAAAGTACATACCTTTAAAACCTTAGGTCTAGCATTCTGTCATTTTTTGTAGCTATGAGTGATTTGTTCGTTTCCGGCTCCATTCATCTCGATGAATTCAAAGAGAATGTAACTAATTTGTACTAATGGGCAAGATGGAGAAACAAGAATTGAATTTACTCTCCCACCTCAAATGACTAAAAAAGCCAAAATGACAAGATACACAAAATGTAAATTTGCAAACACTGGATGTCAGGCAGCACAGGACAGTGATCTGTGATCCTGAGATCCAGGCTGGTGGGAGCTTCTAAGGCTACTTCTAGAGGGGAGAGCTACAGCTACATTGAGAGCCAGAGGTCTGCTGTGGGTCTCCCTTGAGATTTCAGCTAAATGGCAATCAATGCAAGGGTGTAATGGAACTGCTGGAAGGCAGGAAAAGAAGCTGCTAAAAGGAGCAGAGGCACCTACAAGTTTGAGAACAGTTTTGGTTCCCAAAATTCAGGCTAGAAAACTTTATAATTTGTGCAGATTCAGATGGAGGCCTCAGAATTGTATTGCTTCGACAGTGGGACAAATGAACCCTGGACTAAAAGCTCCTCTGCTCCCACGTAATGAAATTTAAAAGCAAGCCTTGAAAGTGAAAGACAAATTCCAAGTAATATAACTGTGCACTAGAACAAAACCCAAGAATGTCAGTAGGAATGTAAACATTTCTAGCAAATTTCAAAACTGTGAAATTAACAAAGCTTGATACCCAATCAAAAACCACCAGGCATAAAGGGGAGCAGAAAAATATGACCCACAATGAAGAGAGAAATCAGTGAATAGAAACAGATCTAAAAGTGATGCAGATGATAGAACTAATATCCAGGAACATTGAAACAGTCATTATCTTGGATTTCTGGCCAAAATGGATTAACAGGGACTGATTCACCCCCTAGTCTGAAAGTAAAACAAAATGGGCAAAATATATGAAACAAAGGCTTGAGAGGAACTGGATGTCATGCAGCTCAGGACAGTGAGAGATGAGGTGCATTTCAGTGATGGACCCCTGTTGAAGACCTTGAGAAATTCCAGGCCAGGGAGCACTAAGGGCATCAAGGCAAAGCCGGTTGGAATTCCAGATTGGAGGAGAGGAAGCTGAGAGACCAGGGTGGCAGGAGGACACAAGCCAGGAGAGAGACCTGATGGAGAGAGAACTATGGGGATAGCTGTGTACTGATCAGAAAGTGAGGACGCTTCCCAAAGCCTGGGAAGCATCGCCCCAAAATGATTAGAGGGGGCAGCTTCCCTGGAGCCCTCTCCCTGCACCCCTGGTAGGTATCTCAGTTTCCTCATTTGTAGGTTTAGGAGATCAAACTTGTACTGGTCTTGTGAATTACCTCTTCTGACCTTTTTAAAAAGGAAGATTCCAGATCCCACCCTCAAAAATTCTGATTCAGAATTAGTGGGGTGAGATTATAGAATTTGCACTTTTACCCACCTGACCCTTTCTCCTGACATGAGCACCACGTTGATTGGAACAGCTGCCAAGAGTGTGTACAAGAGTCTTTTCAGGAATAAGCTCTTGGCCTTTGAAATTGGGGAGCGGGAGTGAGGTTCTCATAGGGGTAGCTGAATATCTCCCCATTCAAACCTTTCTTCGTTCTGCCTGGCACCCCTAAGAACTCCACGACTCGCTCAGGACCAGAGAAGGCCCACCCACGGCGGCCCAGCGTTTGCTGGATGGTGCAGGACCGCTGCCCCAGAATTGAAGATGCTGCAGACTGCATTCACCTCACTCTCTCTGAGAACTTTCCCCTCCTGCTGGCGCTAGCCCGCCCAAGGGAAATTGGCTTGGGGGTTGACACCCCACCCCGTGGCCTATGAACAAAAGGTCCTGGACAGTTTTTTCCCCTCCCGGACAGTTACTCATCCACTTTGGAAGCCAATCGGCGCTCCAGCCTCTGAGCTGAGCAGCTGAAAAGGACAAGCGTGCACCCTGTCGCGCCCGCTGGGGGGTCAAAAGGATGGGCTTTGGGGGCGAAGGGGCTGGGTGCCCACCCACCTTATTTATCCTGATGACCAGGTCCGGGTCTCAGTGACAATCCACTCCCCTTACCCTAGGGCCACCGCCAGCTTCCGTGTCCTGGGATAAACTTTTGAGAAATCATTTTCCGCCTTCGCTTTCCTGCCCGGGGGGTATCCAGTTCCAGCAGGCGGAAGGAGGAGCTGAGTCAGCGCTCGGCTGGCCCCGGGGCTGGCACGGGGGCGGGGCGGTGTCTCGCTTTTCTGGGCTTTGATTACTCAATGAGCGAAGACAGCTCAGAGGAAATCCCCGCCTGGGTGTTTCTTGCGCTGCCAGAGCTGCGGCTTCTGCCGCTGCAGGATGGGCGGCAGCGGTGGGAGCAGATCCTGCAGGGGTCCGACCTAGGACCCTGCTGTGGACGTCCGCTGGACACGCGTCCCCAGCCTCCAGCAGACGACACGTCCCAAAGCAGGCTGCAGCCCGCCCCGGCGATGAGGTCTAGTGAGTCTTGGGCTCCCTGGCATAGGAGCCAACTTCTCAGCGAGGCTGATGTAGGCACGTTCGGGAGCCGCCAGCCGCTGGCTGGTCCTAGTTCCCAGGACGCGCTAATTTACCACCTGCAGAATTTAACCATTCTGATGGAGGATTCCACATCAGGCTTCCCCAGACTGATTCGCCAGGAGCTTGAGGAAACATTTTACCCTTTTTCTGAATAGAAGCAGATGCCTGGAGAACCGGGTGCTATTTTTAATAACCTGGTCAAAGAAGTGAAGAATATACGTGTAGTTGACAATAATTTTATAACTCACAGAACAAATGCTTATGTAAAAGTTGGTGGTGTGGATGGAACAATTACGAGCACAATTCTTAACTTAATGTAAAATAGACACAGGGACGCTAAAATCACTGCTTAGATTCCAGGAGCTCTGTGGGGGTTGGAAAGAGTAAATGGCAGAAGTATACGTGTAAAAGTCGTATCAAAAAGTTAAAAGAAGAGCAGAAAAAACATATGATCGCTTTCTGTCATTTCTGAAATCATCTGCCAGTGGCACACGAGACCAGCACCATCGTACTCACCGGTATGGATAAATCCCGGAGTAAATGCTTGCTGGAGGGGACTTGCTGATTCTCTTTTTGTTGTATAATCTGGAGAGGTTAAAAAGCTGTGAAAAGCACGAGATGGCAGAGAATGGTGTTGTCTAAAAGAACTGACATCTCTGGGGACAGAATTTGCCCTGGAAAGAAACATAACCTTAAAAAGCATCTGTGTATGCCGTGAGCTCTAAGTACCTAGCTCTAAGGCCCTGGCAAGGAGTCTGCATTTTATTATACATAAGAAATTTATTCTAAATAGAGGATTTCAATTCCTATTCCCACAGGTAGGAGAGGAAAAGGTCAGGCACAAAACATGCTTTGGTAAAACTCAGTTATTGTTCAGAGAAAGACTCTTATCTTGCTTTCTCAGCATCTTCTCACTGAAGGTATTTATGGGATTGTAGAAAATGTGCTGGTTAGAAGCCAGAAAATCTAATTTCTATACTTGGGTTTGCCTCAGAAGGAGGAAGTGAACCAGATGGCTGACCACCCTGTCCCCACACTGTCCATCCATACACAGAAAGGCCAAGGATACTTACAGTTGACTCTTCTTAGATTGAACTTCTTACCCAAATCATGTCCCAATTTGATGATAAGTGAAGAATCTTGAGAGGCTGCCAATTTTGATGTATTGTAAGGATGATGTCCTGGGAAGCCCATACTTATGTATCTGGTGTAGAGATATTTTATCCCAGGATCAGCCTCCAGGATCTGTAAGTAATGGACCCCAGGTGCATCAAGGATGAAAACCAGTCACATAGCCCTGAAGAGCTATCATAATTAGCGAGAAAATCAAGAGCAAGAGCTATCATCATTAGCACAGCGCTCTCATGCCAGCAGCCAACCAAACACCTTGCTGTGGCTGGGTGTGAAAGGCAGCACTTCAGATGGGAACGCATGTACTCTGCCAGCTCTTTCCTAGTATTGCATCATCTTATGAACTTGAAGTTGGGTTAAACCCTATTTTATCCTGTCATGATGTTATTTGTTAATCCTAACCTGAAGTCCCTATTTGCCGGTCATCAGCTTCTTACTAGCTGAGAGATCTGGAACAGATTACCTTCCTTATTTGCACCTCAGTTTGCTCGTGTGGAAAACAAGAGAAAATAAAATTTGTTCAGCTTAAAATATGGGGTTATAGGGCATCAGTGCTTATGAGTCCAAGAAAGATATTTGTGGATTTAGAAGACTTTGGGAATCCTACTCTTGTGTGGGTCAAAAAAAGATAATTGTGGATTTAGAATCTTTTATATAGTGTATCAGTGGCATATTTATATATGGAAAATACTGGAGAAAGCCTTCTAGCCAAATAACAAATAAATAGGAGCAGAAACCTCTAATAGAAACAGATAATGAAGAGAAGAAACAGTGATGAACCAAAAAAAAAATAGCAAATTTTATTTATGTAGTTCAATCTAAATGAACAATGATAGACTCTTGGGAAATGTGTAATGAATGTTTTAAAGAAGGATTCTTAAAAAGAAGTGACACACCACAAGGAAAATTCTATGACACCTGAAGCTAAAATACCCAGGGTGTGAAGAAAGGGTAGAATGGATAAATGAATCTATTCTTTTTAAAAAAATTTTTTTTATTAAGTCAAATACACATAGATCATGAATACGTTTATGCATATGTGGGGTACAATGTGTTGATTTTTTAATACAATCTGACGTGAATCTATTCCAAGATAACATCTTATTGAGGTACAGAAGGATGCTGAGGAATTGCTTCTACTTTACTTCACATAATAGTAAAGACATTTGTGTTGAATTATGAGCGCTAGGAAAAATATTATTGATTGAATGAAAAGGCAATAAGGGAACCAGATAGATAAGTGCATTAATAACATTCCACAGTAGTGGAAATATTCCCCTTTGGAAATTATTTTTTGAATATACACAGTGTATACTTTTCAAAAGAAAAAATAGCACATATAGGGGAAATAACTAATTTTCACCCCATTCCGTACACATTCAGAATTTTTCCAGAGGTGATCTACGACGATATAAGTATGATCACCCTCTAAATGTATTTTACTAGGAGCTAAGAAGTTCATTGTTCTTCATAAGAAGGGCTTATTTGACCTGAAATGAAAAGTTTACATTGGGGTGGCACCTAAGGCTCAGTGAGTAGGGTGATGGCCCCATATACCAAGGGTGGTGGGTTTGAACACAGCCCCAGGCCAAACTACAACAAAAAATAACCTGGTGTTGTGGTGGGCACCTGTAGTCCCAGCTACTTTGGAGGCTGAGGCAAGAGAATTGCCTAAGCCCAGGAGCTGGAGGTTGCTGTGAGCTGTGATGCCACAGCACTCTACCAAGGGCGACAAAGTAAGACTCTCTCTGAAAAAAATATATCTATACCTTAGACTATATCTATACCTGTAGAAATATATCTATATCTTAGATATATTTCTCAGGACTAGTATTTAGGAAGTCAGAGAATTTGCTCAACAAGGGATGACAAAGGCCCTATAACACATGAGTTTGGGAGCACAGGGAGATAGAGATTTAAAGTAAAGTTAGGTGAGATCAGGGGACAAACAGATTACCAGAAGGTTGTCTCTCTCTCTCTCTCTCTCTCTCTCTGTGTGTGTGTGTGTGTTGGTGCAGGGACAAGTGGGTAGCTTTTCAGGATTTCCTGAAGGATGCTAATGAGGTGTCATGATCTCTTGGCCCTGGAGTGAACTCTTAGGAAGACATAATGTACTGAATGTTTGGTGCTCTTATGGATGGTAAAATACTTTTATTATCACTCCTGGACATCATTGCTAAATTTTTTTAAAATTTCACCCTTGGGCACACAGGTTACTCTAATCATGGTGGTGTGGCAAGTCTTGTTTTCCAAGAGCTTCCTTTGAACTGACCCTAATATTTCCCTTTGAGAACAGCAGCTCTTTCAGGGTGAGGAAGGAAGAAATTGTCCCTCCTAAACCTACCCCCTCGTCCCCATTCAAAAGACTCTAAAAAGGGCACAGCAAGTTTGCCTTCAGAAATAGCCCACTCGGATCCATAAAATTTTAGTGCTGCCCTACCCTTGAGTTGATTCCTTTAGTGAAGGTAAAAGGAAAGACAGTCTGCTGTGTCAAGGGAAGATCCATACGCAAAGCCCAAGACTTACTGTTTCAGGGGAGTTAGTGTCCGTCGTAGAGTTGGCCCAGGCTCATCTGACTGCAAGGGAACTGCATGAGGCAGATATGAGGACATGACGAAACACAAGGGGTGGAGCCTTCCTGGGAGAAAGAGTAAAGAGAGAGATTTCTAGGTGGAAAGGGGTCAGGGTAGAGAAACACATGTCTGTCTTCTTCACATTTATAATTATGTGAAATATTGGAAAAGATAAAAACAAAACAGAAAACTAGAATAAATCTGTCCTAGCAGAGAAAAATAGAAATGGCAGTCTTTGGGCTAGAAATAAGAGCTGTTGAAAAGTAAAAACAGAAATATCTTTATGGCAGAAGCAAGAAGTGGTGGTAAGCGGCTGTTTTGGTGGCCCATGTGATCAACCTCCGTCCCCCCCTTCATCCTCCCTGCTCTAAGCAATATGTTGGCAGCTGTGGCATTTATCCACAGGCTGAAGTCATGGTTATTGGCTAGAGATGTTCCCAGCAGGTAGCTGATGACCCCAAGGATGGACCAGCAGCCTCTGTCCTTGTGGAGTGTTTCTCTCTCCCAAGGTCCCTGCTGGCCAGCTGTGAACAGGCAAAGAGATGAACAGGAATGCTCAAGCACGCAGCAAGCAGATAACCCCAAATCGCCAAAACTACCAGTTCTAATGGTATTGCGCAAATCCTAATTGTCTTTGTTTTATATCTGCTTGACCTGTTGCTGAGAGAGGTTTTCTGAATTCTCTCTCTTTTTGCCTGTCAGATTTTGCCAGACATATTTTATAGTTCTAGTGTTGTGCTGTGAAGATTAACAACCTGTCTTGTGGGATGATTCTGTATTTCGGAGTTGTTTACCTTCAGTTCTATTTTGCCTGCTCTGTGTTCAGTTTAACATTCACTTAATTTGTATTTTCCTGTTCTTTTAACCCTTGTGTGTCATTTATTTCACATATGCTTGCACTGAATTTTTGTGTGCCCTTCAAATTCATATGTTGAAACCCTAACATCCAATTTGATGGTATATGGAAGTTGAGACTTTGGGACATACTGTAAATAGGTTAGAGGGTGTAGCCCCTCTGATAAAATTGGTGTCCTTCTAAGAAAAGGAAGAGAGACTGAACCAACCTTCTCTCGCTTTTTCTCTCTCTTTCCACCATATGAGGGTATAACAAGATGCCAGCTACCCAAACCAAGATAAGAGGGCTCAGGGCTCAGAAAAAAAAATCAGCCTTGCCAGAACTTTGATAATGGACTTCCCAGTCTCTAGTACAGTGAGAAATAAATTTCTGTTGTTTAAGCCCCTCGGTCATGGCATTTGTTTTATGGAATTCAGAGTAGACTAATATATACATGTTTCTTGGACTTCTGTTTTTAACCCAACATGAGAGATAGAAACATTACTGGGAAAATAATTCATTCATCTTTATTGTGATCATTGATAATTTTGGACTTATTTATATAATTTTTTAAAAATTCTTCTTCCTCTCTCTCAAGTTTTCTTGTTTCTTTAATACAGGTATATGATAAAGTTTGGGAATCACTGTCTTAATGAGGCTACATAAGGCTAGATAAGGGAAGCTGGCCTGCACTAAGAAAATGGGCAGAAGAGGGAGAGTGCCAGCTGGATTTTGCTAAGGCAACTTGAGCCCCAAGCACTGGATAAACATTCTTTTCTGGATACAGGACCTGCCTGAGGTACTGCTTTGAAATAGGCAAATTTTATTTGCTTCCTCTTTTTATTACACTAGCCAGATTCACTACTGCATTTTGAGTGCCAGACTATAGCTATGTTCACAGAACCCTACATTCCTGAGTTTATTTTTTATCTAAGACTTTTCTACCCTTCAAAATTCAAAACAATATGTTTCCTCTCTATCTCAGACTGTGCTTTCATTTCAGTTTGTATAGCAATAGCCAGGTCTTAGGGATTTACCAACCTACATGGATTGATTCATGCTAAGGTACATCAGAACTACCATAGCTGTCTAAGATGAATTTGAATTAAAAAAAAAAGTAGAAAGGGCTCATTAACCCACAAAATTCTTTAGTTGTTAGAACTGCAAACTTTTAAATCATATTAAATATAAACATTAAATTTTGTGATGACCCTTTTTTGTAGAAAGATGAGGGTGATTATCAGTGGTAGATTTTATTCTCAGTACCAATCACATTGTGATTTCTTTACCTGTTTATCCACATCTAAACAATCAGAAAGAATAAAACCACTGAAGTTTTATTTTTTTAAAATTTTTTTTGTAATAGCTGTAATGTCCATAGTGGTTCAAGTTCCAGTGGCAGGGTAGCAGGGCAGGGTCAAACAAGGTCATTATTATTTCTGTTTTGTTCCTGAAGTATAGAATTATTATTATTATTATTTTTTGTAGATCAGGGAATCTGAAATGGTAACTTAAGTTTTCAATTATAAAGTTCTTATAATAGTGCCTGGCATGCATTCTCTCCTTTGTCTGGATTTTGCCACCAATTTTTTTGTGGCATTTTAACTCACTCTTTATCTCTTTTTTTATTTTTTATTTATTTTATGTATTTTTTGTTAAGCAGGCCGGATTTGAACCCACCACCCTTGGTACACAAAACCAGAACTCTAACCACTTAGCTACAGGCACCCAACCCAACTTATTCTTGTCTTCATCTTAGTTGTTATTCCCTCCCTGGGAACCTTCCTGATCCCTCTTTACTCCCTATATGGCTGTGGTGCAAACGCCAAAGGATAAACTCATAACCAGACACAGAAAACACACTACCCAGTGCTGGCTTCACTGATGCTTAGGAAGAAAGGGGTATGAGAAAGGAGGCATAGTAAATGCCATTTCCATAACAGAAGCCGGAGTCCATCAGACTTGGTTCTTTGGATTCCCTTTTCTCCATAACAATGATGAAAGTTAGCTCCGAAAAGCCATTTGCTTAGGGCTTCACTTTTAAACCCCACTAGTTGCTAAACTAACTCACTCCATTGTTTAATGTAGTTGTATCTCATAAATCCATAAACAGCGGATGTATTTACAAGAAACTATCCATACAGATTAGGTATATTCTACTAACAATTTTATTAAAGTTTCTTATTTATCTTCCACATAGTAGACTCCGCCAATCAAGTTTCATAAAGCTGGCTGAGTGTGGTGGCTCACACCTGTACTTCTAGCACTCTGGGAGGCCGAGGTGGGTGGATTGCCTAAGCTCACAAGTTCGAGATCAGCCTGAGCAAGACTGAGAACCTGTCTCTAAAAAGAGCCAGTGTTATAATGGGCACCTGTAGTCCCAGCTACTTGAGAGGCTGAGGCAAAAGAATTGCTTGAGCCCAAGAGTTCGAGGTTGCTGTGAGCTGTGATGCCATAGCACTGTACCGAGGGTGAAAAAGTGAGACTCTGCCTCAAAAAGAAAAAAAGTTTCATAAAGAATTCTTATTCCCAGAGGTAAGAACTGCCCTGCGCTTTCTCTAGTTACATATTTACTGGTGACCTGTTCCTTTCCAACACTTATGTATGTTGAAAGACTGTACCCTCTCCTGCCCACTGCCCTATAAGACTATAGGCTCCTGAAGAGTGTGGCTGTTATCTTTTAACTTCTCTGTGTTTCTGGCCCATCATAAATGCCCACTAAACACTGGTGAGTGAGCAAAGCTACTTCGTGACTTCTGCTTCAATGTTAAGAGAGGCTTGCCTGAGATGGCTAAACAGCTTCATTGTTTTAACAAATGGACCTAATTTCTGGTGGGTAGCAGATCCACTGATGCCACCCACATGCAGCTGTAAAGAAATCGTGCTGCATCATGTATCTGTGGGCTTTTTCATTCCCTTCCAGTACAGCGGTATAAAATGGAATATTCTTTTGACGCAGACTCTTCATATAATTCCACATCAGCTGTGTCACTTTGCCTGTTCTTCCATATCTTTCTACAGTGTAGGCCATTCCTGCCTCACAAGAGGACTCCATGCCCACCCATGAGACCGGGACCCCATCTGGGCCCAGCAGACAGTACGCTGGCAGCTTCTGTAGGCACTCCTGGATGTATCGCAGGCTCCTCTCATTCCGACCTGGCCTCCAGCTGGCATTTATCAGCCCCGCGTGACAGACATCCAGTCGGGAAAACTTAAAATTGGGATCACCCCTGTGGAAAAGAAAAACAAAAAAACTTTATTCATCCCCCTGTAATTTCTGAAGAGCATTCCATTCCACAACTCCCAGGCACTCTTTGTTTAAAGAATCATCATTGCAAAGCTGCTCATTTTGAGCACCGTCACTCTTTATTCATTCCAATGAGTGAATTCGTCCTCTCACTCAGAACTGATTTGTGTGCACTGCAAAAATACATTAAGGAAGAACACTAAGGAGAAGCAGCAGGAGTGATGATCATGTGCTTTTTGTACCTCTCATGTTCATCCTCTCGGGGGCCTGCCTCACAGGAGCTTCCAGCCTTGCTCTCATCAGAGACTTTGAGCTTCAGGATATCTTCATTTATATAGAGGGTGGCCTTCACGTACTTCACCCTCACTGACTTTGAAAATGCAACTGCTCTTGTCCCCTCACCCAGATTTTCTTGACAACCTGGGAAGAAAGACAAGAAAGCAATATCGTTGCTCACTGAGTTCTCACTTCTGCTGCTGCCCACCCCTGATTAGTAACTCACTGCAATGGCTTAGAGGTGCTCAAACTTGGGCTTATACCAGAACCAACTGCAGCACGTTACACCACGATTGCTGTACCCCTCCTAGCAGCCCCAGAGTTGCTCAGAATTTACACTTTTCGTATGTTCTCAGGTCATGCTAATGCTGTTAGTTGAGGACCCAATTTGAGGAGGACTGCTATTGTCTGTTGCCTCTGACTTGTTACCTTGGATGTGAAATATCTGTCCCCAGTTTATGACTTCACAATTTTCCAGGACTTCTGGTACTTTCTGAGGAACTTTGGTGAATATACGATACACGTTTCTGCATAGATCCATGTCGTCGGTCATCTCCTGTATAGGATAGTGAGAGGTCCTATCAATTCCCTTGAACTTTTTCTTCACTTTTAGCTTATTGATATTGTCAAAAAAAAAAAAAAAAAAAAAAAAAAGGAAAAGAAAATTCAAAAGAAATTTTTAACAGAACTCCTGATAACTAAATTTGGGCACCTGGGTAATAAAACCTAGGCCTATAAAGTAAAGCTGACTTTTTGCCCAGGAACTGGAGTTTGTTAAATGTTTCACTGACATGTTATAAGCCTGTTTGTCTGATGGAGAACAAAGATAGGATGGAATCAGTCCCCTTCCACCAGCTGCATATGTGTTTACCTTATGTGTAATGTCACAGAGTGCCAATCAGAACTGCAAGAATGCCAACTGTTGTATCATTACCCACTTCTCCCACCTTCTGTGCCACTGGTATCCTCCTGTTGCAAAATGTATATACACTGTTCCTTGTGATACCTACATCAGGACACATTCTTGGTCTATAATGAGTCTGTGTTCCTGGACTCCAGTCCTTGAACTTGGCTCAGAATAGATCTAAGCATGATTTCTCTAAGTTCAGGGCTTCTTATTTCACCCTTCACTTGACAAAGTCTAGACACCTAGTACTATGCTGTTTTGGTTACTCTATCTTTGTGGTATACTTTGAAGTTGGGTAATATGATGCGTGCCTGTTCGTTCTTTTTGTTTAGGATTGCTTTGGCTAGTCAGGCTACTATTTGGTTCTCTAAGATTTTTAATTTGGTGAAAAATTACGCTAGCATTTTGATAGAAATTGCATTGAATCTTTTGTATTGTATTGTATTTTGAATTGTATTGCTCATGTTCATTCTGACAAAATTGATTCTTCTGATCCATGTGCAATGGGATATTTTTTCATTTGTTTGTGTTGTCTATGATTTCTTTTATCAATGGATCTGTAGTTTTCCTTGTAGAATCTTTCACTTTTTGGCTAAATTTATTCCTATATATTGTATTATTTTGGCAGTTGTTGTAAATGAGATTGAGTTCTTGATTTAGTTTTCAGCTTGATCATTCTTGGTGTATAGAATGTTATTTTATGAAGCTTAGCTGAATTAATTTACCAAGTCTATGAGTGTTTTGGAGGAGTCCTAATGGTTTCCTAGGTATAAAATTATATCATCAGGTGGGGAAAGGAAGAGCAGAGAGAGGGAAGGAGCAAGGGGTTGGGGTCTTGGTGTGTGCCACGCCTTTTGGGGGCAAGACATGATTGTAAGAGGGTCTTTACCTAATAAATACAATCAGTGTAATCTGGTTTCTTGTACCCTCAATGAATCCCCAACAATAATAAATAAATAAATAAATAAATAAATAAATAAAATTATATCATCAGTAAACAAAGATAATTTGACTGCCTCTTTTCCAATCTGGATGCCCTTTATTTCTTTCTCTTGCCTGATGGCTTTGGTGAAGACTTACAGTAATATGTTGACTAGGAGTGGTGCAATCAACCACTTCTTGTTCTGTTTCTTATGGGGAACGCTTTCAGCTTTTCCCAATTCAGTATGATGTTGGATGTAGGTTGGTCATATATTGTTTTTACTATTTTGAGGTATGTTTCTCGTATGCTATTTTTTAAAAGAGTTTTTATCATAAAGGGATCTTGATTTCTACTGAATGATTTTTCTGCATCTATTTAGATGGTCATAAGGATTTTGTTTTTAATTCTTTTTGTGTGGGGCGTCACATTTACTGACTTGTGTGTGTCAAAACATTCTTGCCTCCCTGGGATGAAACCCACTTCATCGTGATGAATTATCCTTTTGAAGAGCTGTTGGAGTCAGTTTGCTGGTATTTAGTTGAGGAGTTTTATGTCAATATTCATCAGAGTATTTTTGTCATATCCTTTTCTGGCTTTGGTATTTGGGTGATACTGGCTTCATATAATGAGGATTCCCTCCTTCTACATCTTTTGTTTTTTCCCCATTTTTTTTTATTAAATCATAACTGTGTACATTGATGCATTTATGGGGTTCAGTGTACTGATTTGATATACAATGTGAAATGCTTACATTGACCTGATTAATACATCTATCACAATTATACTCTTTTCTTAATAGTTTTGAAATGTACCATTGCATCATGCACATTAGGTGAGGTTCCCCCCAAATACTCCCCCTCCTCCATCCTCCTTCCTCTTCCCCTCTCCTCTCTTCTCTCTCTCCTCTTCCCTCCTACTTTCTGGACTATGGTCATGTTATATCGTTCATATGAATGTGTAGGTGGTTATATATTGATTTCATAGTAGTACTGAATACACTGGATACTTTTTTCCCCATTCTTGAGATACTTTACTAAGAAGAATATGTTCCAGCTCTATCCAGGTAAACATAAAAGACGTGGAACAGTTTCTGTAGGACTGGCACCTGTTCTTTGTATGTCTGGTAGAATTCAACTGTGAATACATTGAGTCTTGAGATTTTTTTTTTGGGAACTTTTTTTGTTATGGATTTAATCTTCCTACTCAATATTAGTTTATTCAGTAGTTCTGTTTTTTCTTGGTACCGTATCAGGAGGTTGTATAGTTTCAGGAGTTCATCCATTTCCTCTAGATACTCTAGTTTGTGAGCATGTACTTGTTCATAATAGGCTCTGATGATCTTTGTATTTCTGTGGTATCAGTTGTAATATCTCATTTTTTGTTTCTAGTAGTGTTTATTTGGATCTTCTCTTTTGGTTATTCTGGACAGTGTGTTATCAATATAGTTTATCTTTTTGAAGAACCAGCTTTTCATTTCATTGATCCTTTGTAATTTTTTCTTTCTTCTTCTTTTTTGATGTAGGCATTTAACACCGAACACTTTCTTTCAGCACTGCTCTTTCTGTATCCCACAGGTTTGTTTATTGTGTTTTCATTTTCATTCATTTCAAAAATTTTTTTAAATTTCTGTTTTCATTTCTTCATTGATAAGAAATAGATAAGAATGAAAGAATGTAATAATTCAGGATCATGTTTTCTTGGTAGTGATGGTATAGATTTATACTACTTTGGTCTGAGAAAATAATTTGATATAATTTGATTTTTAAAAATCGGTTAATTTTGTAGCCTCAATGTGGTTTATCATGGAGACTATTCAATGTCATGATGAAAAGAATGTATATTCTGCACTTGTTCGGTGGAATGTTTTATAAATGCTAGTAAGCCCATTTGGTCTTAATTCTAACTTAAGTTCCAAGTTTCTCTGTTGATTTTCTGACTTAATGGTCTGCCCAGTGCTGTGAGTAGGGTGCTGAAGTCCCTCACTATTATTATGTGCTGTCTATCTTTTTCTTTAGGTCTAATAATATTCATTTAATGAATCAGGATATCCTTATGGTGTGTGCATAGGTATGAAGGATTATTGTACACTCTTGCTTAAATGAATCCCTTTATCATTATAGAATGATCTTGTTTGAATATTTTTCACTGTTTCTGATCCAAAGTCTGTTTTCTATAAGTATAGCTACTCTTGTTTGCTTTTGATTTCTGTTTGCACAAAATATCTTTTTTCACCCTTTTACTTTTGGTCTGTGTCTTTATGGGTGAGGTGAGTTTCTTATAAGCAGATGAAGTTGGATCAGACTTTATGCATCCTGCTGATCTATATCATTTAAGTGGGACATTTTATCCATTTACATTTAAGGTTAATATTGATAGAGGAAGGTTCATTCTTGTCATATTGTTCACTGGGTTTTTGTTTTTATATATTCTTTGTTTCTTTTTCTATTTTTGTCTTTGTGGTTTGATGAACCACAGCTGCAGCTGTGTCAGCTCAAACTCAGAGCATGGGTAGGTGCTACCCAGCTTTAAACTCCACACATGGCACCTTTGGGGCTGTGGGCAGAGAGGGTAGGGCCCTTCTCAGGCAGGCTGCTCTGGCAGAAAACTGTGTAGAATGTGATTCCCTATAGCACCTGGCTGCAGAATGTGGGCACTTTCCCAGTTGAATGCTGGGAAGTCTCCTTTTCTTGTCCCTCCCTAGGAATGTGGGGATTGCACATCAGCCCAAACTCAGCCTGAAGATGAGGCATATCTCAATATCGGATTTTTAAAATAGCACCGGTGTCCAGAAAGGTTGGAGTCCCACCAAACAAGAATAATGAGTAAGAAACTGTGGAGAATACTGTCCACTCAAATCTCTGACTTAGCAGCCTATAGCAGAGCGGTGGGGACTTTCTCAGGAGAGTGTGGGAGTGCCTGGTTCCTCTGTGGCTCCTCTGAGCTGCACAGTGGCTGCAGGCACACCTGCAGTTCCCTGGTATTTAGATCAGCAGAGTGGGGCCCAGCTTCAGCTGAGCTAGGCTTGGATGCTTGTGGGATTCCATATAGGTCCCTTTCTGGAGCAGAATCTCTGTGCGGTCTCCAAACAGCTGCCTATGTTAGGTCCGACACCTATTTGAGTCAGGGGGCCCTCTTGTAGCCAACACTGTAAAGACTCATCTTGGAGAGTGAAGCCCTGGGAATTTCTCTATTACTGTTTCCCTGAGTCCAGGAGCTTTTCCCATTTTTTTTTTCCAGGCCGTGGCCAGGCAGGTGGCCCTGAATCCTCTCCCTACCCACTTTTCATGCTTCCTGTTACTTTCCTGGTAAATCCTATTGTTCTCTTCTAGATAACCTGTTCAAAGTGTGAGAAGCTACTTACTATGCTATTACCCTCTGTCGAAGAGGCAATTACTCCTTGTATCTAGTCAGCTATTTTGAACCTAAAAGTTAAGTTTTAAATGGCAAAAATTAGAGAAAGAGATGAAACTTCTGGTAAGGCATTTAAAGGAAAAACACAAAAGGAAAGGAGAAAACAAACACCATAGAGTAGTAGAGATGAGGAAGGAATAAAAGAGTTAGAAGGTTATGTGCTTCTCCAAGACAATAAGGCAATATATTTACTCATGAAAGAAATGTATGCTGTCTCTCAGTAATGAAAGAAATAAAAAATCTCAACAAATTGAAAAAATTGGGAATGAAATTAACTGCTTACCATTAAAAAAAAATGGTTAGAAGGTAGAATGGTCAGAATGAGGTTATTTTACTTATTATTACTATTATTTTTTAAGACCATGTCTCACTCTCTTGCCTGAGTAGAGTTCTATGGTGTTCCTAGTCGCAGCCACTTCAAACTCTTCAGTTCAGGTGATCCTCTTGCCTCAGTTTCTAGAGCAGCTGGGACCACCATCATTCTGCCACCATGCCCAGCTGATTGTATTTTTATCCTCGAACTCCTGAGCTCAAGCAATCCCTCCCATCTTGGCCTCCCAGAGTGTTAGGATTACAGCATGAACCACTGTGCCCAGCCTTTACATTGATATTGTATATAAGTAAAAAATAAATGCATAATTTAATAGTAGGCCATGGTAATGGATGGAAAGATCCCAATCCCAAAAATGGTAAAAAGAAATAACAAGTCTGGTGTCATTTAAAAGAGAGATAATATGCACTGCTTGGGAGAATGTAGGTAAACAGTTCTTCCACTTACTGAGGATGGAAATAAAATTGTGGCCATCTTTTGGGAAAGGAATCTATCATTGCTTACCAGATTTAAAAAACAAAGAAACAAAAAAAAAAAAACCAAAAGCACTTTGATTTGGCAACAACTCTTTTGGAAATCATTTATTATTGAGAAAAAGCTCCAGGATGTAAAGACATGTGTACAAGGATGTTTATTGAAGCATTGTTTACAGTGGCAAAGAACTGTGGGCAATTGGAATCCAACAATAGCAGAATGACTGGCTCAACTGTGATTTACTCTGTGGAGCATCGCAATTGAGTTAGTGCCATATTGATTGACCTGAAGGTTTGTCAATAATACGTTAAAGGCAAATTTAAAAGTGATGAAAGAAGGAGCAGTCAATATTACCAGCTGTGCTAGTATGAGCAAGGATATTGATTACCCAATGGGTAGGAAAGGAGAAGAGAAAGGGAGGTGAGAGGTTATTAACTTCTTAAAACAATGCTGGATTTTTCCACTTTGTATAACCAGCATGTTACTTTTGTGGTACATGTATACCATGGAATACTATGCAGCCTTAAAGAAAGATGGAGACTTTACCTCTTTCATGTTTACATGGAAAGAGGAGCTGGAACATATTCTTCTTAGAAAAGTATCTCAAGAATGGAAGGAAAAGTGTCCA
>CAUYRH010137417.1:0-14397 GCA_963574655.1 Perodicticus potto | reverse complement strand
GGAGAGGAACAGAGAGAGCATCTCTCTCCCCACTTGAAATCTCTCCCTCTACCAGGAGCTTTGGTGTTTTCTGTATTCTTTTCTGTAAATCAATTCTGTCTTATCACTGAGGGGTGGGGGGGGGGAAATAATGTAATGAAGAATAATAAAATACATATATTTAAAAAAAAAAATGGCTGGGTGTGTGGTGGGCGCCTGTAGTCCCAGCTACGTGGGAGGCGGAGGCAGGAGACTCACTTAAGCCCAGGAATTGGAGGTTGCTGTGAGCTGTGATGCCACAGCACTCTATCCAGGGTGACAGCTTGAGGCTCTGTCTCAAAAAAAACAAACAAAAAAAAAAAAAAAAAAAGAATATCTTTCTAATGGCATCCCCTGAAGACAATAGGGAAAGGTATTATAGCAACAGATGACACGTCATGCCAGTGTGGCCCACAGCAGACCTGTTCACCTTTTAGATTTTGAAAGGGGGGGATGAGTTAGCTACAGGGCGCTGTGGCGGGCACCTGTAGTCCCAGCTACTTGGGAGGCTGAGGTTAAGAGAATCGCTTAAGCACAAGAGTTGGAGGTTGCTTTGAGTTGTGACGCCACGGCACTCTACTGAGGGTGACACAGTTAGACTCTCTCTCAAAAAAAAGGGGGTGGGGGATGGGGCTTTATCCCATTCCCCAGAACATGCCTAATGAAGCCATAGCCTCCTCTTGCCTGCTCTAGCTTTTCTTTACTGTCCCAAGTGGCACTAGCTCTGGTCTGTTCCATCCCAGTTTCCCAGGCTATAGTCATTAGGGTCTCTAGCCAAATAATTCAGGGAAAGACAGAATATCTTATTCAATTATTAGGAATTTACGAAGCACAGACATGCACTGTAATGTCTGTGAAAAGCTACAGAGCAACTGATTTATCTTTGACACCCAACTGTCAAATTTATTTAAGCATAGAACATTCTTCTAGCATTTCTAATTTCATTTGACCAAAGCCTATCTTAGGAATTTTTGATCTAAGTTGTTGCCCTCTCTTATGCTAATAAAGAGTCACAAACTGAATAAACCCTCTTGGAGTTATGGTGCACTGATCTCAACCCCTCAATAGAGGCACCAGATGCTTCCTTGCTTATTTATTTGGTTTGTTTGTTTGTTTGTTGGAGACAGACTCTCACTTTGTCACCCTTGGTAGAGTGCTATGGTGTCACAGCTCACAGCAACCTCAATCTCTTGGGCTCAAGTGATTCTCTTGTCTCAGCCTCCCAAGTAGCTGGGACTACATGCGCCCACCACAACACCCGGCTGGTTTTAGAGACAGGGTCTCACTCTGACTCAGGCTGTCTCGAACCTATGAGCTCAGGCTATCCATCGGCCTTGGCCTCCCAAGTGCTAGGATTACAGGCATGAGCCACTGTACCTGGCTATTTATTTATTTATTTACTTTAGAGGCAAGATTTCACTTTGTCACCCAAGCTGGAGCAGAGTGGCATGATCATAGCTCACTGCAAAGTTGGAAGTACTGGGCTCAAGCAATCCTCCCACCTCAGCCTCTCAGGGTGGGAGCCACCTTGCCCAGCCAAATTTTCTTCAGAATGCAGGACCCCTTGGTTCCTCTTGCTTCACCATCTGCTGGGTGTTTACCATTTGCAACATTGTGCTAACTGGTATTTAAATATATTCCACTTAATCACAAAGCAACCATGTACAAATAGATACTATCATAATGCCTACTTCATTAGAGAAAAGAATTGATTCTTCATATTGTTATAAAGTTACGGAGCAGTAGTATGAACCCAGTGTGCCTACAAAATCTATGCCCTTACCTCTTCTGCCTCCGAAGAGAAAGAATAAAGTGCATGTGAAAGTCATTGGAAACAAGTGGCAAGAAGAGACCTACTTAACCAGTTCCAACTTTTACCTGATATCCCAACTGCAAAGAAAGGCATCAGGCTTTGTGCCGGACTGTCTCTACCTTGCACTCCTTACCCGAGCTGTACCTCCTATGTTTCTCTATCACGCTAAGTTCTGTCGGGCTTCCCCTTTGTCCAGAACATGTCTACTCTCTTCCCTGGGCTACTACTCATTTACTGAGTGTCAACTGAGGCTTAACTTCGATCTGGAAGTCTCCCCAGATTCTCAGACCTGAGTTGGGGGCTCCTTCTCTGTGCTCCCCAAGTTCCCATGCATCCATTCATAGCACATTCAAATCACTGCCTGGCTACACATTTACCTCTCCAACTAGACTGTAAACTCAGAATTCCCTGAAGTTAGAGATTATACCCATACCGTACACAATATATGCCTGGTACTCAATAAATGCTCAATAAATATGAAGCAAATTAATGGATAATTCAAGCAACCAAATGAAAGATGGAAAAGACTGATCCTTCTAAAGTCCAAATATCCCCTATCATTGTTTGAAGTCAGCAACAGCAAGGCAAAGGCTGTTTTCCCTTTATTTTGAACATAACGGCAAAGCAGATAGGCTCTGGGTGAGGCAGATCTGCAATCAAATCCCAGCTCTGTCAAAAGCTAGCTGGACAGCAAGTTGCTTCAGCCTCACCAGATCTCAATTTCTTCATCTGTAAAATGGGGATGTAAAAAGTGCCTACCTCTTGGGGTAGTAGAGGGATAGAATAAGGTAATGCGTTAGTAAGTACTCATCACAGTCTGAGCACTCGGCACTTGGCAATAAATATTAGCTATTATGATCAGGAGAAGAAAAAAGATAAACTCTGCAAAAGATAAACTAAAGTCGTATAAATTCTCAAAGTATAAAAGAAGGAACCAAATAAATACAACACACCCCTAACTTTATGAGAACAAAAGAAGATAATAGTGGGCACTGGGGAAAAAGAACAGAACAACTCAAAAAAAGTGTATTGAAAATATTAAACCTGGGCCAGGCATGGTTGCTCACAACTGTAATCCTAGCATTCTGAGAGGCTGAGGCGGGTGGACAGCCGGAGCAAGAACAAGACCCCATCTCTAAAAATAGCCAGCACTGTGGCAGGTTCCTATAGTCCCAAGCTACTCACGAGGCTGAAACAAGAGAATCATTTGAGCCCAAGAGTTTGAGGTTGCTGTGAGCTTGACGCCACAGCAGTCTACCAAGGGTGACAAAGTGAGACTCTGTCTTAAAAAAAAAAACAAAAAGAAAATATTAAACCTATTCATTTATCGCCTATTTTAGTGGACTGACAATACATTTCTATAAAGTCAAAACCTCCAAATCCACAATTTGAAAGTTACTTCTTAAATCTTCTTGCTCATACTTGAAGCCTATCAAAGAAAGCCAGAGCTTGAGTATTCCTATTAATAATTCCTGTCTGGCTCAGCACCCGTCGCTCAGTGAGTAGGGCACCACATACTGAGGCTGGCGCATTGGAGCCCAGCTCGGGCCTGCTAAACAACAATGACAGCTCCAATCAAAAAGTAGCTGGGCACTGTGGCAGGCACCTGTAGTCCCAGCTACTTGGGAGGATGAAGCAAGAGAAGCGCTTAAGCCCAAAGAGTTTGAGATTGCTGAGAGCTATGACACCATGGCACTCTACTGAGGGCGACATACTAAGACTCTTTCTCAAAAAAAAAATTCCTGCCTATGCAAGTAAGTAACAGATATAACAAGTTTAGGCCAAATCCTAGAAACTACTCAGATTTCAGATTTGGAGAGATAAATGCATACATTCAAAAACATTTGTCATTTGATTATAACTTTAATCAACTCCAACTAATGTCAAGATGAACAAAAAAAAAAAAATCTTAACATTTAGTATAATAACTACTTTTACATAGAGCTACTTGTATAGTGAACAGTTAAATTTGCCTCTTAAATTTAAATATCAATTTTAATTGTGACATGGCTTTAATCTTATTACAATGAATAGTATCAATACAAATAATAACCAAAGTACCATCTTTAGACTTTTGTAGCAACCACTACTTGACATTTAAGTTGTAAAGAGATGAGTTCATCCTGTAAATTACTATATAATTAAAAATTTGGCCGGACACAGTGGCGCACTCCTATAATTCCAGCACTTTTGGGGGCCAATGCAGAAGGACTACTTGAGCCCAGGAATTCAAGGTTGCAGTAAGCTACGATTACACCACTGCACTCTAGCCTGGGTGACAGAATGAGACTGTCTCTAAAACAAATAAATATTTTTTTATTTACTTTAAACGTATGATAGAAACAATGTTTCTGCTTTCTATACTCCTACCTCCAAAAAGTAAAAAAAAAATCTATGGTTGAACAATATTTAAAAGGCATAATTTAATTTATTCTTTATTTAAAGCTAAATAAAATAGAACAATGGCATCAATCATTTCCGCTATTGATAATCTTAATCATGCAGTTTACATAAGCACATTTTATTGGAGGGCAAAAGTCAATCAGGTTTTCCCACTTCAAAGCCTCTGCCTCACACACTGTATATACAGACAACAGAGAAATAAAAGTCATATATCAATAGCACAATCCTTACTTACATCTATAAGAAAAGATAGTCACATATCCTGGGGGTTAAATATTTTAGAAGATTCACAAGACAGATGTGAACAGAAAGATACTTCAAATTCTATGGCAACTTCAACTGAAGAAATGAAATATTAAAAACATTCTTTTTCAATAACATATACCTAAGATTTGTTTTGAAATACTCTGGGGGCAGGGAGATGGAGGAGATAGATAAAACAATGTTGGTGAAATGCCAACAATTATTGAAGCTGGGATGACAAGTACACAAGGTTCAAAATACTATTCTTTATGTTTCCATATGTTTGAGAATTTCCATGATAAAGTTAAACAGAATCTTCTCTACACCTAAGCTGAAATTTAGATTTGCTATAATCTCAACCTAGAAATACCACAAAAGGCTTTCCAACTCTCTAAAGGTAAAACTCAGTCACTGAAGACTCTCTAAGAGCTTGTGCCCAGCAGGGTCCAAACTCTCGGACCCCAACAACCCTTCTCTCAAAGTGGGGGAAAACCCCTAGTCCAATCACATTAATGGATACTGGCTTCAACAGACACTGACTCCAAAACACCAAAAACCTATGTAAAATGACCAAAGCTTTGTTCACATTCTCAGATCCTCACCCCTTACATGATGAACCCAGATATAACATTTGAGAAATTTTAATTAAAGAATACAACCAACCTGAGATAAAATTTTTGAACACAACTGCCATGTAAATTGTATTTAGCTCAAGCTAGTTTTGAACCCAGGGCTTCATGAAGCTATGAACCCTCTGCTCACTGTTTTCACTGGCAATTGGCTTGTCCCCCCCACCTCCTGTCACTGCTCCAGCAGGCTGCCCAAGCACACCACACATGCGGGACTGTGTTCTCAGGTTGCCATAACTTCTGATTGTGCATTTCACTTTGAGTGTTTGTCTGGCAGCTCTGTGAATTTAATAGGAAAGCATGCAGCATGTGTTGCACATCCACACAGGGTATGATTCATAGGTCTTCATCCAGGACCACCGAAGGTCCACTCCAGACACAACTAAATACTTATGGAATGACAAGACTCAATTCTCAGAAACAAATTCAATAAGTTTGTCGTGGGTCCCCTACAACTCCCATGGCATGCACTGTAAAAACTGATTTCCAGCACCACACGAGTTGCATATTACTCACACACAGAAAACCAAAAAATAACAAATTTGTCATTAAATTAGAAAGGATCATTTTGTTTTCAAAGTTTTTAATTTTGTAATAAAATTAAATAAAAGCACCATGGCCCCAAGAAAATATTTTTCTTTCCTAGTATGGCAGTCAATGTGTTAAAAATTCCTACACGAGACCTTATAAATAAAGTTATATAATCATCCACTACATTATGTAAATAAGCTCTATTTAACACGAAACTTTGAATAATATGAAAACAAGTTCTAGGAGATGATCTAAATATTAATGAATACTACAATTTGAGAAATACAATTTAAAAGCCTTTGATCTCTAAATTTTAAATTGCTCTATTTTTAATTTCAAACAAAGAAATATTCCAAGTAATCTAAGACACAATGGTCATCAGAGCTTTAAAACAAAAGAGAACACAATTAATGCAAATATTTTAATAAGTGTCCTAGTCTTCTCTAGAGCTGTAAGAGGAAAGCAGGAAAAAAAAAAATTTTTTTTTTGAATGAACAACTGAAAATTTATATATATATATAAAGACATTTTCACTTCCAAACATTTTTAATAAAAATAAACAATAATACTTACCAGTACTTTGTTTTCAACTTTGTCTCCTTTAACTTCCAATTTGACTTTCTTCTTCACTGCGATTTTTATCTTCCTGCCAATAACATCCTTTATGCTTTCTGAAAGAAGGGAATAGTTTTATTACATTCTTTTTTTAATAGGAAAAAAAAGCACTAGGGAAGAGAAAACACTTGGAGGAGTGTATTTGGCTGTATTTACTGTTGTCTTTTGTCGTGTGCTTATTTTACCAGCCATTAACTATTTAATAAACACCTATTTTTGTGCTTTATACTGAGTACTGAGATGCTGAGACAAATACAAAAGCACATAACATAATACCAGTCCATGGGCTCGGTGCCTATAGCTCAAGCATCTAAGGTGCCAGGCACATACACCAGAGCTGGCGGGTTTGAATCCAGCCCAGGCCGGCCAAACAACAATGACAACTACAACCAAAAAAAAATAGCCCAGTGTTGTGGCGGGCACCGGCAGTCCCAGCTACTTAAGAGGCTGAGGCAAGAGAATCGCCTAAGTCCAGGAGTTGGAGGTTGCTGTGAGCTGTGATGCTTTAAGTGCCAGGGCGACAGCTTGAGGCTCTGTCTCAAAAAAAAAAAAAAAAATAATAATAATAATAATAATAATAATAATAATAATAATACCAGTCCATGTAAGATATGACAAAATCTTGCTTGGAAAACAATAACAAAACCCAGCAATGTAGGACAGTGTGATGCAACACTATATTGCATGAAGACCATAGTACAACAGAAATGAATAAACTCCATCAACCTTTAACTGGTTGCGTCTGGTCCCCAGCAGCCTTTGGGTTCATCATAGTGCCATACAAATATCAGCATTTTCTACAAATGTTTTGAAGTGATGTTTGGAAAATATGGCAAAGAACCAGAATTGGACCAAATGATTTAGCCAGAGAAGGATACTTCCAACCATCTGTCCTTTCAAAATCATCACTGCATAGCACCCCAAAGGCTGATCAAAGGCAGAGGGAAGAAAAATTGGGAGAGAAAAACAGACTTGACAATTTGGATGGTAGTAGGAAAGTCTTTCCAGGACTCCCAAGAATATTTTAAACCGAACATGTCCCAAATCAAACTCATTATTTTCTCCCCAGACATCAATGAAGCTAGAAATTTTGCATTTTTGACAACCCTTTTCTCTCAGATAAAATGTCAGTTTCCTAAAATCTACCTTATAATCAGCTCCTGACTACTTGGGCACTACTGCATTGAAAGCCTCGGAATCGCTCACCAAGACTAGGTCCACAGTTTCTAACCTATCAGCCCAATGTCATCTCTGTAACCACAGCCACCTTTCTGAAACCCTGAGTATGATCATGTCCTTCCTGGTCTGAGTTGCAATCGTTTTTGGATGAACCCAAACCTCACGGCATGCCATTCAAGGCCTTTCACATTTTTTCAGCTTAATATCTCAGCTCATACCTAAAAATCCAATCATCCTTGACATCTTCATGTTTTACAGCAGGATTCTACATATATTATTCTCTTTCTTGAGATGCCCTTTCCCTAATCTCCTCCTGGTTATATTCTTCTTACCCTCCAAAATATAATTCCTTCCTCTATGCTCCCAAAGCTCTATATTCTGTATTATAACCATTCGGTTACATATTCAACAAATACATGTTCCTATGTGCCAGGTACTCTATACTACGCGCTAGATAGAGGTGGTCTCTGCTTTTCACAGGTATTTACAGTCAAGGCCACAGAGGGATTCCATGAAATGAATCTGCACACAGTACATGAGGTCATAGTTAAGGGAGCACATGAAGGCTTCAAGGAGGAAGGAATCTTTAAGGCATAGGAAATAGGCCACTGGTTTCCAAAGTGGAATGTACAAAACAATTCACAGAGATGTAGTGAGAAAATAGAAATTTTACTTCTATTTACAGTCTATGTTTCAGATTATGTTTTAGATTTATGTTAACTGAAGTGTGTTATGTACTTTAGCATATATTACAGGTGATCAAAATTTTTTTACTGGCAATATATCATCATAAAAAATTAGATCCACTAAAATAAGGAAAGAGAAGAGGGGGCAAATAGGACGTTGTCTGCACAGTGAACAACATGGAAACATAAGAAAGCAAGGCCTGGCTCGGTGCCTGTGGCTCAGCGGGCTAAGGCGCCGGTCACGTACGTACACCTGAGCTGGCGGGTTTGAATCCAGTCTGGGCCCGCCAAACAACAATGACGGCTGCAACCAAAAAACGGCTGGGCGTTCTGGCCCGCACCTGTAGTCCCAGCTACTTGGGAGGGGGAGGCAAGAGACTCGCTTGACCCCAGGAATTGGAGGTTGCTGTGAGCTGTGATGCCAAAGCACTCTAACCAGGGTGACAGCTTGAGGCTCTGTCTCAAAAAAAAAAAAAAAAAAAAATAAAGCAAATCCTATTGAAGGAATGGCAATGAGGTGGAATGTTTGGGTGAAGGGGACATGTGTGGGAGCTCATTGTACTGCGAGTTCTTTATGCAGTTCCTATCTTATCAGAATTGGAAAGAAGTACAGCCTGCTCCTCCCTCCTCTAAAAAAAAAAGAAGAATAAAAGAATTGTGGGAAATGGGCATCTGAAATTGACTTAAGAATATACGCAGAAGGAAAAAGACTGCAAAGTTATATACTAAAAGATTAAAAACAACTATTTGTAAGTGGTAATATGGGAGTCTCCTCTGCATTTAATTTTTTTCTGCAAAAGTCCTGTATTACTGTTGTCATCAGAAAGATAAACAATACATTTTTTAAAAAATATATTTTGAGGGATTAACTTAAAGAAATATACTGAGGTTTTCACATGGATGCCATTTTGAATTGATCAGAATAGAGCTCCAATGAGCATTTGCATTTAGAGGGCAAAGCAGGTGTAGGAATTTCCCCCATCATACCAGGGCAACTGGACCACTGAAAGGCCCAGAGAAATCATACCAGTGATATCACAAAAGCGTATTTCATTCCATTGAAAGATATATGATATAGCCAATATTCAATACATACAAAAATTCCATCTCAAGGGTCAAATTTAACTTTTAAAAAATACCAAACTATTTATTTTGAAAGCCATTAGTCTAAACCAGATATCCTATTTCCACTCCATCCTTCACCTCTTCACCTGAGTCTAGTTACCTAAACTTCTCATTATCAAGCTCAAGGACAATTTATTATACAAATTAAAAATCTGCCACCCTCTTTAGCTATCCTTATACTCTGACCAGTCTAGCAAGCCCTTCCCTAAACTCTTTCTCAGGACCTCCCTCTGGAGGCATCTTTAGAGCCTGAAGCATCTGTTTCCTTTGGTGGGGTGTAGGAAAGGTCTCAGCTTCCAGAACCCAACTGGTCACTCACTCTAGCAAAGTGAGAGATTCCACTCTTGGAGACAGAAAAGGGGACCTGATGGGTGCATGGGGGTGTGTGTGTGTTGAGAGAGAGACAGAACAACTTCATACTCTAAAATAAATTCTGATAAAGAGTCAGGTTTGTAATTCAACAAAAGCAGAGGCTTCCAGACAAACCTAGCAACAGCTTCTTTACATCAAGTTTTACCTGCTGAGTTAACAGTCACTTATGGAAGGGCACACACAAATTCCTCTGAAGTATAGCTAAAACCAGCAACAGAGGGCCAAATTCCACATATAGAGATAAATGGGAGCTTAGAATTCCTCTTGTGGTAAGCACCGATTAAACAGCATCTTCCTGAGCTGTAAAGCTGTGTAGTGTGCCAAAGATGGTACAGTAGGGAATATAGGTCACTGGGGCTCAAAACACATCCACACACACCGACACAGGTACCTTGTTACAATATAACATGCTACACACAAACACACCCTTAAACACTAGGTTTTCTGAGCACTCCCCCGTCCTATTTTAGCTCTGCCATTTTAACCCTCCAGATAATTAAGTTAACCCTCAAAACTATCCAATCTCCCTCCCTCCCAAAGGAAAAATCCTTAAGGGACTCAAACAATGGGTCACCTTGTACGGGGTACCATTCACAGGTTCCCTAAGAGATCTGGGGTAGGGAGAATCACTAGGTTAATGATTATTTAAAATAAGGCTTTTATCATTAACCCTCAGTTTCCTGGCCCGAGTTTGCGTCAGCCTTGTAACCCTTTCGCTCCCAGCTCGCAACACCAGGCCACACCTTGCCAGGCCCACTCATTTTACCAGATCAGCGCTCCCCTCCCCCAAGTCTGTAAGTCCGAGTGGCACCTCCTTCAGGACATTTTCTGGAGGCTGCCTGACACGTGCCGGAGACGACCTACTGTGCACTCGCCACTAGTCCTACTGGTAGGCTTTCCCTAACTTTCCCAAGTTTGGGGCTACTGGCTGGGTGCTGTAAAGGGTTCTCGCTTCCAGAACTCCCAAGACTGAAGGAGCCCGTCCACTTCTTCCGCCAACGCGGACCCCTCTTCTGGGCTGGAGGAGACGTCTGGAGCTCTCAGCAGAGACCCTCGGGGGCGCCCATCTCCCCCCTCCCCCCACACACACATTCCCTCTCTGAAGTCGGCTGGAGACGGTCGAATGGCAGCAAACTTTCCGGCGCCCCCCAGCGACCCTGCCCAACACAACTCCTACCTGTGGGGAGGGGAGACTTCGCCGGACCTGCGGGAAAGCAAAGGTGAGAAGGGAGGTGGAGGCGAGGAGTACGCAGAAGAAGATGGAAAATTAAAAATCGCGCGAATCTTACCTATCAACTCCCTAGGAACCTCGGAGCTCTCCTCGGTCATGGTTGCCCTCTAGGTGCAGAGGGTGTTGCAGGTCTGACTCTGATTTACGGCCCCCCGCTTTTCCCCTGGCCCCTCAATGTTTTCAGAGCGGCAGATGCAGCTTGCGATTGAGAGCGGGCGCGAAAAGGAGGGGGCAAAGATACAATTTTGCCGCGCCCCCCGCTCCACCAAGGAAAAAAAAAGAGTTGCAGATAGGAGGTGGGTTTGCTGCCGCTGCTACATGACGCCTCCTCGCAGTTCCCGGCGGCGGAAAGCGGAGCGGGCAGGACCGGAGCGGGCGCGGGGCGGCTGCGGCGCCTGCTCCTGCGGCTCCGGCCGGCGTAGCGCCCGCCCAGCCCCGCGCTGCACCTACGGCCCTAGGTGAAAGCGGAAGGCGTGGGGAGAGGGCGGGGAGAGCGGCGCGCCGGGGAGTCGGCTCTCCTCGCTCTCCCGCCGGGCTCCGGCTGGGCGGGGGCAGCCTGGCCCTCCTCCTCCTCTTCTCTTTCTCCTTCTCCTCCTTCTTTTCCTCCTCCTCCCCTCGCGAGAGCCGGCCTCCGGGGCCCGGGCGCTGGGTCCCCGGCGCGGGGCGCACCCCGGGGAAGCACGCCGCGCGGAGCTGCTGCGGCGGGGGCGGGCGCGGTGCCCCCTCTCGCTGCCTGGCTCCCAAACCGCAGAAGCCCTGCGTCTGGAGAGGGGCGAGGGAGCGTGAGAGCGAGCCCGGGAGCCATCTGCTGGCTGCGAGGGAGGAGAGCGGGGTGTGCCGGGGCTTCCCGATTCCCGGTCCCCACCTCCGGGCGGGCCGAGGTACCGGAGCGCCTGCACGGAAACTGGTTGTGCTAGGAGCCTTTTACGCACTTTTTCAATCCTCCCTGTGACATATCGTTTCATCAGCGCTATTAGTTTTCCATTTCTTGTGAGCCAGAGCTAGACGAAACCTGCAAACACTAACCATATGGTGAGAAGACACTTTTCTGTGAGTGCTTGGTGGGTGCTCTGCAGCCTCCGCCTGCAGTGTCAGACAGTCGCATTGGCTTTTACTCACTGTGGAGTCTCTTTTATCCTCAAGGCATATTTGGGGAGCTGAGCATCATTCACAAAAGCCAGAATAAGCCTGCCGATAGATCTGATCCTACCAAACTCACCGACTTCCTTGTGCTCTGCCCCTGGAGGGTGAAGTTCCAGGGTCAAGAATACAAGGGGTTTTCCGCACTCTCCGCTTTATCCCCCTAGCGGCTGGGAACGTTCCAGTCTGTCAAGGACAGAAACAGGGAAAGAAGGGGAGAAAGAAATTGCGCGCATTTGGTAATCTACTTGGTTTTTGTTTGTTTGTTTGTTTGTTTTGAGACACACTCTCACTTTGTCGCCCTTGGTAGAGTGCCATGGCATCATCATTTATCACAGCAACCTCAAACTCCTAGGCTCAAGAGAGCCTCTTGACTCAGTTTTGAACTCGTGAGCTCAAGCAATCCACCCGCCTCGGCCTCCCAGAGTACTAGGATTACAAGGCCTGAGCTACCGCGACCAGCCTGGTAATCGAGTTTTAAACGCTACAATTGATGTTGGGCCCCTCAGTATAGTCTCCAGCCTCTCCCCTATGGAATTTACCAATCTGGCCCCTTCCCGCTCCTAACCTCTCCCACTTCCCACTCAATTACAAACAAACTCACTGTTTACTTCCTCCCTTCCCATTAAGACTATCTGATTCCTATCTGTTTTCAAACTCATCCCAATGTGTACCTTCTTGGTACAGATTTTCCAGGGCTTTTCAGATCACTGTAATCCCTAAACCACTAAAATATGTTGCCAAAAACACTCAAAAACCCTACCATAGGATGCCTTGTGTGATTCCTTGTGTTTGTCTAATGTTAGTCTTGCATTCATTGTTCCCTACATTTGTGATTTTTCTGCCCAACTAGACTGTAGGTGATTTGAAGGCATCACTTTATATTGGATTTTTGAATCATCAACAACCCTGTGCAAAGTAAATTTTCTTTTTTTTCTTTTGAGACAGCATCTCAAGCTGTCGCCCTGGGTAGAGTGTCTTGGCGTCATAGCTCACAGCAACCTCCAACTCTTAGGCTCAAGTGATCCTCCTGCCTCAGTTCTTTTCTATTTTTTTAGTAGAGATGGGGGTCTCACTCTTGCTCAGGCTGGTCTCTAACGCATGTGCTCAAGCAATCCACCCGCCTTTGCCTCCCAGAGTCCTAGGATTACAGACATGTAAACATTTGTTAACTGACTTTAGAGCTTTGGACCTCAGGGCCTAGCCATTTCAAAAGTAGCAATTTCTCTCTCTGTCTCACTCTCTCTCATTTTTTTTTTCTTTTTGAGACAGGGCCTCTGTCACCCAGGCTGAAGTGATGTCATCATAGCTCACTTTAACCTTGAACTCCTGGGCTTGAGACATCCTCCTATTGTAGCCTCCCAAATAGCTAAGACTACAGGTATACACCACCATACTCCAGCTAATTTTTTTGAATAAGTTAAAGAGACTTGATCTTGCCATGTTGCCCAGGCTGGCTTGAACTCCTGGCCTTAAGCAATCATCCTGCCTCAGCAGCCAAAGTGCTAGGAGTAAAGGTGTGAGCCACTGTGCTGCCCTAAAAAATTGGCAGTTTCTTTAAGCCAGACATGTCCTTAGTGCAATGAACACCTTTTTTCTGCACTAAATGGAAATTAACATCTTAAAACTCTTTCATTCAACTGTGTTAGAGTACTTTTCTGGCACATCCAAGGGAGTTTCAGAAATAGCCCTGAAGGTTCCAAACCATGTGATAACTTGTGAAAATAAGAACAAAAGATTTTTTTTTTTCCTGTGGCCTGGGATGGTAGAAAGAATAAAGAGAAGGCTGTATGGCAGTCCTGTAATTCAGTACTCCTTGGCTTCCTTTAAAGGAAGCTGGGTTCAATAAAAGAATCATTTCATTGCAACAGGATCCTCATTGGCTCCTGCACCTCTGAAGAAGTGGATTCAAATGAATTTCCTATCACAATACTGAAAAATGACTGATTTTGGAAATCAAAGTCATTTATTTCTTGGGTGCAAAACTCTATTATTTTTCAGAATAGCAAGTAGAGAAAGAGCAGAGTACTATTTATCAAGCCAACAAGCATTAAATATCCCCAGCACAGTAAAATCATAGTGCCAGCTTAGAAACTATAGTTGACGTTCTGAAACGTGTGCTTGTTAACAGAAATCCGCCCACTCCTAATGCTGCAAAAACAGACTTTTCTCACCTTACCTGCCCTCCAACTTCTGACTTTTAAGTTCATCCCTATGCACAGATACATACATATATATATAAGCATCATGGGAGTTTTATTTATTTGGAAGTGAATTTTTTTTTTTTTTTTTTTTGAGACAGAGCCTCAAGCTGTCACCCTGGATAGAGTGCTGTGGCATCACAGCTCACAGCAACCTCCAATTCCTGGGCTCAAGCGAGTCTCCTGCCTCCGCCTCCCAAGTAGCTGGGAC
>CAUYRH010137415.1:0-34043 GCA_963574655.1 Perodicticus potto | reverse complement strand
TGTGTGTGTGTGTGCGTGTGCACGTGTGAGGGTGTGTGCGTGTGTGCATGTGTGTGCGCACACGGGTGTGTGCATGTGTGCACGTGCGTGTGTGTGCATGTGTGTGCACGTGTGTGCGTGTGCATGCGTGAGTGTGTGTGCATGTGTGTGTTTGTGTGTGTGTGTGCATATGCATGTGTGTCCACGTGTGTGGGTGTGTGTGCGTGTACGGCATGTCCAAGTGGTACAAGGAGTCTGCAGCCAAGTGCAGGCCTCACAGAAAGACAGCCGTGGAGTGAGGGTGGAAGGCCAGCGGGATGGAGCAGGTCACGGCAGCCGCAGGCTGGAGTTTGACTTGTATTTTCTAGGTAGCAGGGGGATTTGGGGAGGGAGGAGTAATAGATTCTATTCACTATTTTTGAAAAATAATTTAGTGTGAAGAATAGATGAGGCAATGACACTGGGAATCGGGTCGGTGGCAGGAAGCAGGCGGGCAGCCAGGGAGAGAGTGCGGCCCCCTAGGTGAGTGCAGCCGCTGAGGAAGTAAGAGCCATCCCAAGGGCCAGGGATCTGTAAACATCATGGCAAATGGTAAGACGGAATTGCCAGTGGAGAATGAGGGAAAATGGAAGATGGAATCAAAGAACTGACAGCTCTGCCCAGGGTGACTTGGAAGAAAATGACATACACACTGGGTTCTCTGTCAAGATGCAGTTTCTGGAAAATGTCATGTTTTAGTCTCGTGACTGACCACGCCCGGCTCCAGGGCGATAGTGGCATTCTCCAATTCTTGTTGCTATTCCAAGCATCATAATTTTCTGTTTTCAAGGCACAAGTCCATTTGATAAAAGCAACCCATTCAGAAGGAAGTCCAGGGTGAGCTCACGTGGCGGCCGTGTCCCCCCAACCCCCGTTAAACCTAACCAGACGCGACCACCTGGGAATGGTCGTAGCTTGATAAGCCCACAGAAAGCTGATGTCAAAGCAGGTCGTTCTGAGCCTCGAGCTGTATCTTCCAGAAAATGCATTTCACCTCTCTCATTTCTCTTTATTTTTTTCTCCCCATGCCTACGCTTTTAGAGGAAAAGTCCGGTAAGAAATTACAAGTTCTTTCCCACACTTTGACCAAATATTATTTATTCTGTTTATTTTCATCATCTGTATATCTACGACCCATTGTGCTTATCACCTAAACGAGGGTTTGAATTTGAAAAACAAACCTTGGTGAAGCAGGATGAGGTCTAAATATGCCACTAGTGGAAGAAAGGAAGTTGGGCGCCGGTGGTTTTACAGCCCTGTTTAGTAAGGGCTAACGTGAACCCCCGGATTGGCTGACTCGGTGATGTAAAAGTAATATTTATCTGGTGCTTTGTAGTTCCACACCCATTTTCCTGTTTCCCTATAGCTCTGAATTTAGCAAATGTACAAAACTTCAAAGTCTGAGACTGATTATTTAGTGAATTTGGCAAATAAGGCAGATTATGTTTCATTGCTTAGAAATGATAAATATTTTAAAACACCTTACCCACACTGACTAAGACTAAGGTGTTCTATTAACTGAACTTAAATCAATCCTTTTGTGCAAAAAATAATGCAATATAACTTCATTGTTGTGTGAGGACCCTGTAGAGACTACCAGGGCACCAGCTGCCTCATTTTATCCTAGGGAGACACATTCATATTGAAAATTGTATACATTTTAGAAATAGAACATATTCTAATCAAAGATCTGAGCTAGAGCAAGATCCCCATCTCTAAAAAGAACTGAGCATTGTGGTGGGCCACCTATAGTCCCAGCTACTCAGGAGGCTGAGGCAAGAAGGTCTCTTGAGGCCAAGAGTTTGAGGTTACTGTGAGCTGTGATGCCACGGCACTCTACCAAGGGTGACAAAGTGAGACTCTGTCTCAAAAAAATAAAATTGTTTTCTTAACTTTTTTACCCACTTTGAAAATAGCCTCAAACTACAAAGTAAGAATTATCTCTAAGTTGAACACCAAAAGAAAAAACAGGAGGGAAAATGAAATGTTCCAAAACCTCCAGATGCATTAGAAGACCAAGAGAAATCTAGGAACTGAACAATTACCATTTAGTTAGGAAGGTAGGAAATTTGTTCAGAAAATAAGTAGACCACTTACAAAGCCTGAGTAATCATATGTCGAAATGAGTGATGGAGATGGCAGCTAGAATTCCCTGAGAGCCTGTTGTGTGTGATACCAAGGCCTGCAATCAGAGGCACTCCGACCACCTGCAGGTCTGAACGACTGAGTAGGTGTTGAGTAGGTGTATTGTTTGGCTGTACAGTAAAAAACAATTTTAGCTCGCATTTAAAAACTGTAACATTTCAAATTTTTAAAAAATCTGCTCATCTCCTTTCTGGAGATCCAGCAGTACTTAGACCACTTCCTCACGTGGCAGACACAGGATCCCAGATAGGCGCCAGCTCACAGCATTCACGTCGCACCTGACCCTAAGTCCAGCACCCACCCCTGATCCCCACCCCCGGGAGCGTTTGAGTTTGTGCCTCTGGACATAGATCTCTCTTAGCTGACTGAAAACATCAAGACCAGATACTGAGTGAGTTTTCTTCTACCTTTGCATAAAATCCCATATACCATAGAACAAAAATAGAATGCTAAAGTCTTTGACATTCTCGGGAAATGACAGCAGGAAGGGTAAAATAATATTTTGAAGAGGCAAAGACTCTTCCTTCCTGGCCAATAATAATTTTGCTGTCCTTGTCTGGCAGAAACTAAATTGTGTTATTCTCTTTAATGGTGATAATTATTGTATACAAAGCCCTTCCATTTAACTTCTGGAACTCTTGTCCTTTGGAAGGTCTCAGATGGCTCTTAATTATAGCTCTCGAAGCCCTCTGGTCAGCTCTTCCCGCAGCTTTTGGCTGTGTCTTTTGGGTTCTGGTTAATCAGCCTGTGGCTACATGAGTTCGAACAGCTATTCATGGATGAAGACAGTTTGACAATGGAGTCCCAAAACACTATAAGATTGTCTTTTATGAGAAAGAATAGAAACATAAACTATTGATTAAAAATGGTTAGAAATTAAGGTATGACTTAATGTGGGTGCAACGATAGACTTGAAATTATTTCGAAAAGGTTCTATATCATCTTAAAGTAATATAAATTGCCTTATGTCGAGGCTCCGCCTCTGTGAGGTTGCATTTTATTTTGCATCATCTGTCATCATTTCACCTTGGAGAAACTTGTGTCACTTTTGTTCCTCTAGTTGCTGTATTTTAGAAGTGAATCTTTTGTCATAAAATTCCCATATTTCCTTCTTTAGAAAACAAACTAGCTTGGTCACTGAAGAAGAATAAAGTCTAAATCTTCATATAAAGGAGTGGACTTTTCTGAAAATATAATATGAATTAGTCAATAAGAGAACTTAAGCACCAAAATATATATCCATAAGTATCCTTTTGTCCCTACTTTGATTTAAATTGCATCCATGCATACAGATAGGTTTTTTTCAAGAGATGTGGGATCAGTGTGGAGCCATCCCTGGAAAATAACGCAAAAATAATGTCTAAAATATTATAAGTGAACTCGACTGAAGTAAGCATGTCTAAGGTCCTAGCAACTGACAAGGCTGGTCTGAGAAGTAACCACTCGGGTGTCAGGCAGGACGGCGCCCGGCTGCGGGGTCCTCCACAGGGTCGTCCTGGCCTCACAGAGAGGACGGGACTCTCTGCCACCCCCCCCACTCAGCAGACGTGCATCTCGGGGTCTCACGTTCCCCTCTCTGCCATCAAGACCACTGACCAAATAGCCATGAGGTCTCCCGGGTACGAGAGGCCACAGGTCTTTGTGTACAGTCTGTGCTGCGGAGAGCAGACCCTCCCCGCCATCTGAGCGGACTCCTGCCTACCTTTGTGTCTGTGCTCCTGGCCCTGAGTGTGGAGAGGCAGCCTTGGTGCACCCCCGATTAGCCCACACCTGACAGTGAGGCCCTGAGCAACGTCCCCACCCCACTCACATCCTGACACTCCTGTCACAGCAGTGAGGCCCACAGAGGGTCATCAGGAATTGCCGGGGTAAACTGGGAAAGGGAGAGGTGTGTCCGCAGTCCGTTTTCCAGGCCACCTCTGGTCCACTGTGGGGGATGGTCTTCTCCTTATTCCCACCTGCACTTGTCAGGGGCTCCTCGTCTTCCCCATCGCATTCTTACCCACTGGTAGACGCGGCCACGTCACCAGGCCAAGAACATATACTTACCCCAAAAGTCCTCACGATGCATGGTCCATGGAACACTCAAGAGAGGCCACGGGAAGGAGCCTGCTCTTTGTACGTACAGCCTCTGATGCTTCCCAGGCCATTAGACCTCAGCTATGTCTGAAATACTCTGTGCCTGTGACACTTACTAACACCCTGCGGTGTAAGGGAGCAGTTTGCCCCTTGCTATTTATTCTCTAAATTTCCCCTCCCCAGATAATCTGGAGAAGACATTAACACTGCGTGTGACATCGACTGGCACGTTTCTGCCTGGCTCCTGTGCACACACCACTAAAACTTGCACACCCACATTAGCAGACGTGTTACACAATGGATAATCTTTATGGTTCTTCAAGGGCTCCCTGGTTTAAATAAGCCCTGACTATAGCGAGTGCCGTCTTCCCTGGGCCCGAAGAATTAGAGTGTGTGTTCAGGTCACTGTGGAGTCTGCTGTCCCTCACGTCTGCGTGTTCAGGTCACTGTGGAGTCTGCTGTCACCCAAGCCTGTGTGTTCAGGTCACTGTGGAATCTGCTGTCACCCAAGCCTGTGACTGATGTGTGTGTTCAAGTCATTGTCTGTGAAGTCTGCTGTCACCCAAGCCTGTGACTGATCCACAGTTCTCTGACTAGGTGTCTGTTCTCTCTTCCTTTTTGCTGATCACAGAGGCGCAGCCCGGTAAGAACTCTCAACATTTTTACCTTAAACATGTATAGAGAAAATTACAGCCACGGCAAGGTGGCCAGGTCAGTTCCCATCAAGTTCATGATGAGCCGGTGTGAGTAAAGCAGATTAATAAGGGTTGATTACTGGTTAGAAGCCTCTGACCCTCTAAATGTCAGGGACGTATTTTAGAATATGTCAGTTTCCATAAAAACTAAACACTGGAGTCTCAACTCCTAGTGCCGAATTTGAAAATGTGTATGTGTGGGTGTGACCAGGAGACCTACCAGAAAGCACTATGGCGGTTGATAGCAAAGTGATGATGAAGAATAACAAATAAATATTGTAAGGAAACAATTTTAAGCCACAATGTTTCTAAGCTTGAATTCAAACTATATCTCTGGATGGTAACTTAGAGCAGCCAGGCAGTGCTGATTCATAATTAGAGTTCCCACTGGGGAGAGGGCACTGTCCAGTCAACAGTCCCAGCTGTCTTGAAATCCTGAATAGATCCCATCGCGGAAGACAAACTTCGGAAGGTCAGATCAGTATCAGTTTACATGACTCAAAGTGGATTCTTACCCATTGTCCTCAGGGTGAAGAATATGATGAGTTTAAAGCATCAAAAGGAAAGGTCGTTTACTATGTTTGAAATGCCCCCCACCTGCCTGGTCAGTCCCTGGGGGTGGGGGGGACGTGGAACTGATGACAATGCCCCACGAAGTGATCACAGGCCTGTGTGGGCCTGACGGCTGAGTGTTATCTCAGGCAAATGCCTTCTGCGGGTGGCACATGGGTGGCTCTCCACGTGACCTGTGTGAACTGAGGTTAGAAGGTGGCGTCTGCAGGGCCTGCTCTTTGGATGGGGTGATTCCAACCCAGCTGCTAAGTGACATCACAGACTAGGACAAGTGACTCTTTGTAAATGAAGAAGAGTGAAAAACAGCAATCTTTGAAAGGAAAAACACGGTCACTTGATGAGGAGGAGAATGTTTTTGAACTGAGTGGCTCTTTCCTGAGCGTGATTCTGTGGCTGCCATTACCCCACCTGGCTCTGGTTGGCCCTGCTGCAGTAAGGCTGGCAAGGATCC
This sequence comes from Perodicticus potto, assembly GCA_963574655.1. Taxonomy (NCBI): domain Eukaryota; kingdom Metazoa; phylum Chordata; class Mammalia; order Primates; family Lorisidae; genus Perodicticus; species Perodicticus potto. Next base: position 28,082 of record CAUYRH010137415.1, on the reverse strand, counting down.
GCCGGCCATGGGTAGCAGGGCCTTCTCTGCCGATGCTGCTGATTTCATGCTGGCCTTTCAGATCCTTGTGCCTTTCTAAACTGGTACAAGTTTTATTCTTCCTGATTTCTAAACAACAGAGTTTTCTATCACATTTCTGCCAAGTCTTACCTGCGCGTAACTTGTGAGCATTGATCCGTGAGGAAGTGTTGAGTGAGAATGTTAGAGGGAATTCTTCAGTGCATTTCAGCAGTGAGTACCTGCTGAGTTCACTGTTACACCTAGTAATGAGCACAAATTAGCTCGCGTCTTTCTTGGTTTCATGAGTCCTGCGCAGTCGGACCTCTGTGAGTTGAGTGCCCGAGGGACGGTAGCAAACTGGCCAACATACAGAGGCCGTCTCCATGGGAACAAGGCCTCCCGTGCTGATAGGACACACACACGGTGCATGTCCAGTCTGTGAAAATCAGGTCAACCTGAAGTGGTAAATGGAAGGAGGTGGTCAGCTGTGAAGGTTCTGCTGCCTTTTTAATAAAAAGAATGGGACAGAGAGACCAAACGGTCCTCGGGGCGGCTCCTGGGATGCCCCATCCAGACCTGGACTTCAGGTCTCACATGCAGGGTGAGCTCTGGGCCCTCAGTGGAGCTTCTTAATCTTGTGATTGACTACTTGGAACTAAAGCCTCTGTATCTCTTTCTTCGGACCTTATAAAAGAAATTATTATTATCTGAAAGTCCACAACCCAGAAAAGCATTTTAACTCTGTTTGAGCGATTTTTTGCCTTCATCATTTCTATCTTCAGAGCCTTATTTTTCCAAAAGCAAACTTGTACCCAAACTCACATGAGGATGACAGCAGATATAAGTGACCATATTTATTTGAAAAATTTTCACGACAATATAATAATTCTCACTATGACACACAAAGTAAGGAAAACAGACCACATTATTAGCAAAACAAGCCAGAAAATACAGCTTGGGAGATGGAGAAACCATTGATGGGTTCTTGCTCAAATTGAAACTCTCTTCTATGGTAAATGAGTTCAATATGGGGGGGAAAATCCTACAGGAAAGAGGGAAAGAACCTTCCTAGAGGGCTATTATGGAACTGCTAAGTCTTGTTCTAATCCATTAAATTATATAATTTGAGAGACTAAAACATACCTGTGACTACCAGGCTGAGCCTTTACCACAGTGAGGAAGTAGGGAAAAATGCGTTCGGTGGCCACTCCACAAATTCACTCCTGGTCTCAGCCTTGAACTATCTTCTCAAATTTCACTCCCACTTTCCCTGCTCTGTCCCAGGGGGCAACCCTCCCGGTGAGCCTCTTTCCTGATAGCATCCCATGTAGGAACTCTTTACAGCTTCTGCTTTTTAATCAAAACTTCTAATCTGCTCCATCCTTTTACTAGCTAAGTAAGTGTTCGCATAAAGGGGAGGGATGTCCTGCTCAGATTATTCCTGCCAGGGCTATTTCATCCCCATAGCATCACAATAGCCTTGAGCTAAAACAAAAAACAAAACAAAACAAAAAGCCCTCCCGCTAGTGGGTTGGCAGTGCTGGTGGGAGGAATGGGGTGGGCAGGTGGAATCCGCTGCTCCCTGAACACAGCTGCCCCAGCAGTAGCAGACGCCTCCGAGCTCCCACGGCCTTGAACACTTGCCGCTTACATCTTCTGAAATCACATTTGTGAACTGTGATTGTACCAACTCCTTGATGACCCCACCTGAACAGGGGCATACCGTACTCCTGAACAGATTCTATAATTTTCAAACATCAAGCGAATTTTAAACTTAGATTTAGTTTCTTACCTGCTAGAGTTCAAGAGTCTTTTTTAAGTACACTATTCACTGTTTGTCTGTAGTTCATCACACCCACCCAGGTAAGGGGTTGTTCTTGCTCAGAAGCCTCATGATCTGCCCTCCCTTTCTCTGTATAATCTTTGAGGAAAATGAAAACCTGCTTTATATGTATGTATCCGCAATTTCCAACCTGAATGTGGTTCTGAGAAAAAGTTCATTTTCCACATCTGGATTTCTTTGAATTCAGTTTAATTGCAATGACAGAAATAATACATATTGTACATAACATATATGTGGTCTTAAACCTTATAGTGTCTATTTCTAATTCTAGGGTGCAATTAAAAGGAACTTATCCAGTAAGTATATCTTAGCTACCAGAAATAGAGCACAATTTAAAAGAAGGAATAGTTCCTTGGACTTTGGAGCATATATACATTTGAACTGTACACTCTAGGGCTTGATTTTTAAAGCTTACAATTTTTTTTTTTTACTTTTATAGAAAAGAATTCTTATAATGAATCCCTGTGGGTTCTGAATGCTTAATGTTTAAATTCCTAAAATGAATATGCTTTTGGAAAAACATTGCTACTTTCTTCCCATGTTTGTTAACTCTTGCCGTATTTAACTTTTAGAAATGAATTTAATCAAATGTGTATCTGTTGATGGGAGGGTGGGAAGGGGAGGCAGGAAGAAAGAACTAAAGTAGATGCAGTTTACCCATTCCTGGGTTATTTGGTATAAAAAATTTTAATCAACCAAAGTGATATGGTAGAAGTTATAATATACTTAGGGCACAATTTTCCTCTGTGCACACAACACATTCTAGGGAATTCTAAATTCGTGATTCATAGTTAAAGATAAAACATTTTCTTGGCCTATCAAGAAATGAACAGGCAGAGAATGCCGGAGTCATGAGCTGCACATACGGCCTGGCTCAGTGTTCTTTTATGGTAATTGGGAAGAAGAACCAGTCACCGCAGCAGACATTCCCAGAATGGCCTGCTCCCCTGCTAAGCTCTGCAGTGCGCAAATCTTCTGTTTGATGGTTTACCACAGCAGTTCTTTGGCTAATGAGGTTTTACAAATGCCAGAGAAAATGCTACTACATATGCCTAATATGTGGCTTTGCTCTGCCAGAGGAGCTGGCTTGTTTTGTGAAGCTTTCAAACTGAGCCACTTACTGAGAGGACTTAAATCTCTAAGTGTTTCCAAACATAATTCCTAAGACATATCGGAAGGGAAGGGTAAAAATCTGCCCTAAATGTTCCTCTGTCCGTGCATCAGGTGAAGAAGTGGCGCGACCCAGGCGTTCCACACCAACCCCGGAGCTTATAAGGTGAGCGGGAAGATATTAGTCGTGTTTTGTGCAAGGCATCTCGAACTTTTAACAATTAAGCAAATCTCCGTTGGGCTAAATTCTTGGCCCTTGGTAATAAAAAGGCCTGCCTATCCGTGTAACTTCACCTGTTCATAGCATGGTCCAAATGTGTGATCATTCTGAGGGCAGCCTGAGGGAGACCACTAGAAGGTTGGCACGTAACTGCCTGCCGGGACGTGCAGGCCGCTCAGCTCCAGGAAGGCTGCAGTCTCTGTAAAGCAGTCTTTGGGGTTGGGAACGCTGAACTGGAACCTAATCATATTGCCCTGTGAAGGGAACCCTGCCTGGCTGGATACAGTCTCACAATGCACCTGCCACCCACCAGAGGAAGATTCTAGTTTAGTTTCTGGTTTTGGCAAAGCATTATATTTTATAGTGACTTCTTTGGGTCAAACAAGTGTTATACAAACAAGTATTATTTCCTAAAAAGGCTGCTATTTCCATCGCAAGGCAGGCTCCTTCTGCTCCCACCTCTCCCCGACCCCAGCTTCACCCCTTACCCCTCACACAGGACGCATTAGGGCCAACGAGGGGAATCGGGTTTGGGGAGGAGATGGTGATGGTCGTGCAGCCTTTCCTCAAAAGAGCAATCAGGAGACAGAATGGGAGTTTAATTTCCTGCTTCCCTGACCTCTTGCTCCTTTCCCCCCTCGGAGATGTGCTGCTGTCTGAGCTCTGAGGATGTTGTGACCAGCCGGTTGAGTGGGAAAGAGAAGGATGAAAAACTTCCTGGGCGGCTTGACATTAAAATCCCGTGTGTGACTTAAACCAATCACAAACTGCATTAACTAAGCACAGAGATGTGAGGGAGATAAACATAAATGGGTTTGGGGATCTTAGGGGAGAAAGGTGCTTTGCAATAAACAGTTATATCAAGTATCACCTCTTGAAGGTAGAGACAGTCATGATGCTTTGAGAGTGTTTCTCTCCACCTTACTTTTGCTGGAGCAGCACCTTGGTCCTCCACTGAGAACCGGGGATCTTTTCTGCTACCGATTCTCTTGTCCCATACACATTTAACATCCTTATGTGATACTCACAGCTCTATAGGGCTTTGCACACACACACGTGAGTGCACACATAAACACCTGCACACACTTCACACACACACTTGTTTTGCTAAGAAAAATATTGGGAAACTTATGTATCTTTTTGAGCACTGACTTTTGAGCCCTTTCTCTGTATTTTACCTTAATGTGTGTGATTTAGCAAGAAGCCTCCAGATGACACTGTGGCCCTCGCACCCCTCTTTGGCCCGCCACTAGAATCAGCTTTCGATGAGCAGAAGACAGAAGGTAGGGAAACACCCTGTTATCTCTGGGCTTGTATTGATTTTTATTAAAATACAACTTTCCTAGAGTAAAATATCTGTTTTGAGGCATGTTTTCAATATATTGTGAACTCCTCAGGGGAGAGAAAACTTCTGATCTAGGTGTGCTGTCAAAAACAGGAGTCAAGTTGGCAAACCTCTATTATTTTAGAATTTAAAACTTTACCTCCAGAAATATCTAATAGCTAAAAACATTTTATACCTCAAAATTAGTCAGTTTAAATCAATGCAGGGTCACATGAACCTTGGGGAGTAAATGCCGTCCCTCGATGTGGCAGCAGGAGTGAGGGAGTCAGGCTACTCACGCAGGCGTGGGCACCTCCCAGGGACCTGCCTCCCACGCCACAGTCACTCTCTGCCACCTCATCAGTGGTGTGTCACTTGGATTGCTCACAATAGTCATTGTTTGCGGGCTCAAGACCCAGGAAAAATCTTGAATCATTCAGCAACTTTGAAATAAAACGTTATATTTCATTTCTGACATCATCGTTGAACTTGCCTATCACACAGTATTCCTAGAGTTAAATAGCTAACTTTTTCTGAATTAACCAGGTTATGGGGGGATGGCTGTTAATAATTTGTAAAATAAACTCTCCATAAAGGGAATCTAATCTGTTGCAGAAATGTGTTTATGTCTAATGCGTGTATTTCCAGTTGCTATGTAGAATGTTTCCTTTCACTTAAGAGAACCATGGCGTATGTATAATAAAATGTTTCCCCAGACATATTGATGAAGAAGTATCTTAAGTGTTAAGGACAATAAGACTTGGAAGCATAATGAGTAGGCTAAGCTACACTAACAAAAAAACTCCAAAATGCATTGAGTGAAACAAGGTAGAACTTTATTTCTGTTTCTTGTTAAAAGTCTAGAAGTAACAGTATGGACTGGTGGGCAGCTCTGCCATGTCCACCATGTCCCCCTTCTCTCTGGGCCCAGAGGGGCTGCTCACCTCCCCGTCAGATGAAGTGGGGTGGAGAGAAGGCAGGTGGAAGTCACTGCCAATTGTTGTAAGAGCAAACTCTGGAAGAGACACAGAACACTTCCAACCTAAGCCCCCTGGAGAGAAGGGTGCAAGTGGCCAGCTGAAAGTCTGTTGTTGTGAAAGAAATGCATTATGCATTCTGCGAGGTAGCCAGCAGCCAGCCACGCCTGAAGGCTTTCCAGGACTTCATTAGGACAGTGTACCGAGAACATTCCCAAATACTCCTTTGGTGAATTAAAAATCCATAACTCAGAACCCCATGTACAGGTCCCCCTGCTGCAAGGCTGTCAGTTGTCTTGTGACCCCGTCCGTGATCAGCCTCCCTTTTAATTGATGTAACTGTACGGGCACTGGAGGTGGGATTTGCACCTGATCCCATCTGTTTAAGGAATTTCATAACTATTTGGAGGCCTTTTTCATTTTAAGTAAGACCATGTGTGAGGAAAGTGATGGAGGGTGCACTTGCCCTTGCTCGAGACCTGGCTTCACTATCCTCTGGGTGGTTTCAGGCCCTGAAGTCCTGTGAGTGTCCAGCGTTTGGAATGCACCGGGCTTGCCCTTCTAATGCCCACACCTCCCTTTCTTATCTGCTCACCTTACTTCTTCTCCTTCTTTTTTTTTTTTTTTTTTTTGAGACAGAGTCCCATACTGTAGCATCACAGCTCACAGCAACCTCCAAGCTCTTGGGCTTAGGCGATTCTTTTGCCTCAGCCTCCCGAGTAGCTGGGACTACAGGCACTCGCCACAACGCCGGGCTATATTTTTTTGTTGTTGCAGTTTGGCCAGGGCAGGGTTCGAACTTGCCTCCCTGGGTATATGGGGTGGGCGCCCTATTCACTGAGCCACAGGCACCGCCCTTGTCACCTTACTTCTTTAAGTGGCTCTTCCTATCACCAGTTGAAAAGGCCTGGGGGAAAAATATGTATTTTGGAGCCAGATACTCTTGAGTGAGACCCCACCTCGTAACCACTCCGGGTTTCCTCACACGTGGGACCCGGGCATCAACCACATCAACAGGAGCGGCCCCTCCTGGCTTTGGGATAAGTGTTGTGTTACATTTTGCACGCACCATATCGCGTCACCTGCCTTAATCCTCCTTGTAACTCTCTGAGGTTGCTGTTATCCCCTCACTGTGCACTGAAGGAGGGGGCTCAGAGAGTTCAAGTCCCCAGACCCACAGGCAGCGCAGAGCTGGACTCCAATCCCCAGCCGGGGCTCAGGACCTCCCGAATATGGCAGTCCTCGTATGGTTCCTGCCCTGGACTGAGAAGAGCCAGCGATTTTTAAAAATCAGAATAAGAAAAGAAAGAAAAGAAACATTAAGCTTCCAAACCTAAATGCATTGATTACTTCAGATGCATTTAAAACGCGCCTGCTTGTTCTCATAGCTCTAATTTCTCTTTATGAGGCTGCAAAATGTTTACTTAAAGACCCCATAGGACCCTGCAGAGGTAGAAACCACTGAACATAGCCAAGGCATTTTCAGTTTCGAAGCGTACTCGAGGCAGGCTTTAGATTAAATCAATTCACAACAAAACAAAGGTCCGTGGGATTAATGCCTGGATTTTCAAACGCAGCAGAGGTGGAGCCCATACACTTACCGAGGCTTACTTAGAGTGTCCTTCACCCACTGGGAAAGAAGTTCAAGTTTGCTCTAAAGCTTCGCGCAGCTGTGTGCACAGACAGGCCCCGCCCACCCTGCACCACGTGTCTGAGTCATTCCTCTTCAGGGGGAGAAGCACATTCTCAGATTCGCTTTTCAGGCCTAAGGCAAGAGGGGAAGAATCGCTCAAATTCAACTTTAAATTGACACTAAGTTCTAAAATCCAGGGGTGGTGGACTGTTGTTGGCTTTGTTGTTGTTGTTGTTGCTGTTGTTGTTGTTTAACTGACCTGGGCAATTTTTGATGTTTCCAGTTCTTTTAGATCAGCCTGAAATATGGGGCCCAGGCCAACCAGTTAACCCAAGCACGGAGTCGCCAAAGTTAACCAGACCTTTTCCCACTGGAAGTAAGTTGTGTGTCTGCTCTGTCCCGAAAAATACATGACTCGTGCTACTGTCTGTCAGCATCACTAGGTTAGGCAGCTCTTAGGCTAGGGAAGCAGACTAGAACTCTGAGGTTCCAAGAAGAGATGTTTTAAAGGGTCCAAGCAAGAAGCAAAAGATAAAGTGAAATGATTAACCTCGAATCATGGCCTCTGCTGGCCTCCTGTGCCCTTTCACTCACTCACTCACTCACTCACTCACTCATTCACCGTGTGTACATAAGAATGAGAAGCAGGGGAGCAGAGAACCTGCTGTGACCCCTGCACCCAGGCTGTCGCTGTTGCACAGCAGACAGATGAGCAAGTCAGAAATGGCTCTGCTGGTCCCACAGAGCCCAAGGCTGCAGGAGACAGCAAGCATTCACTGAGGAAAGAGTAACAATTAGACAACAGAAGGAATGGGGCTGTGTGGTAGAGACAGCTGGTACAGGAGGGCAGGGAAAATTCACGTCAAAGCGACTACCAGCCCTGCTATTCCAGCACCCCACCCCCACTACAGGTGTCTGGGGAGGGAGGTCCTGAAGATCGATGCAGCCCTCCCCCCCTTGGTGGTTGGACTTTTGGGGTTGAATGGATTGCTCATTTGGTCAAGTTGCCTTTCCTATGACATTGCTGGATTCCCCTTTAAGTAGACTGCTCCTGACAAGCACACATGTGGAAAATAAAATACTCATGGGGACTGGATTTCAGAAAAAAGGTGGGTTTGAGTAAAAAGGGGCACTCACGTATTTTGAGAGGTCACATACTGGCCAACCAATCCTTTTTGCAGCTCAGGGTTCCCAGGGTTCTGCTTTTGGGTGCATATAAGTGATCATTAAGAATTAACCAAGAAGATTCAGAGTCACAGGCCAAGAGGTTATTCATTGAGAAAATTATTGCTATAAATCCATCTTATCCAGCCTTTCTGAGAATATTTCCCTTATTTGAAAGGATAGGAAAGCCAGAATTAACAATGACTTGTTTTTAACTTCTGAACCTCCAACATGTGTTTTGGAGGGATTTAAACCACATGGCATAATTTTAGACTTTCTCCCTGCTGCTGGAAAACAAAAACAGCGGAGAAGCTCTAACTTCCTTGAAAAGCTCTCTTTACAAATCTGAGCTATACAAATTTCTCCCTGGAAAACCCTTCCTAAATGCCAAAAAGGTAAACAAATGCAATGTTTCTGTAGGTGACGTATTGGTTTTGAGTCCAACTGTTGGCATCATGGCATGGCTGGCTCTATGTGTTGTGGTGACACTCAGCTCAGCGGACACTGCTGTTTAATTGATGTACATTGCGCAATTCTGCTCCTTTTGTGGTTGCAGCATAAATTTACTATTTTTTGATTATTAGGATTTTATATTACCTTGTTTATTTCATGATATTCTGTTGATTATGGCCTTGATTAATTTTTTTTAGAGACCCTTAATCAGGAACAGGGACCCTGGTTGACTTTTTTTTCTTTTTTTGAGACAGTGTCACTATGTCTCCCTCGGTAGAGTGCCGTGGCGTCACAGCTCACAGCAACCTCAAACTCTTGAGCTTAAGTGATTCTTCTGTCTCAGCCTCCCAAGTAGCTGGGACTACAGGTGCCTGCCACAACACCTGGCTATTTTTTGTTTTGTTTTGTTATTGTTGTCATTGCTGTTTAGCAGGCCCAGGCCGGGTTCACACCCACCAGCCCCAGGTGTGTGTAGAAGGAGGAGGGAAGAGGAGGCGGAAGAGGAAGAGGAAATAGTGAAACATTAATTCCAAACTTTGCTGGCAGTGACAAGTCTAGTTCAGAAGGGTGATAGCTTGTTTCTTGGTTGAGACCATAACATATGCTTTTCCCAAGGATCTTGTCTGGCTGTAGTTTTGACCAAAATAATCTGTTTGCTCTTCTTTGACCCAGGTCACTTTTCTTCCAACTTTCAAAAATTTATCAAAATTTAAGAAATATAACTTTGGGAAATCTTTCTAGACTCAATCCATAAAATCACCTCCTGACTAGATTAAAAGCCCCTCTCCTGACCCCCTGCACACTCCACCCACCTGTCACCATTTCCTCTCTCACACCCTGCCCTGTAATTGTCTGTCAACACGATACCCACTCAGCCAACCCGAAATTCCTCCAGGACAGACGCCTTTGTGCTGGCCCCTGTGTCTCGGGGGGCTGGCACAGGAGGCGGGGCTTACCTGTCTGAGGTTTGCTGAATAATACTTAAATGAGTAAAATGGTGATATTATTATTGCCTTGCATTCTTTTGACAAACTCTTATTCTCATAAAATGGAAGAACCAAATGGATCCAACTTCAGTCCCGTAACTTTTAACTTGAAAAGAACGTGGGCCATTAATAGCGATTCTGTCTCCCATAGCATGATCTCAGTGATGGCGCCCCCCCACACACCCCCGCATGTGCCCGGTGGGCCTGGGGCGCAGTCAGTAACCCACTTCTCGTCTCTTTGCAGTACCTCCTCCACTGCCTCCGAAAAACGTACCAGCAACCCCGCCCCGAACAGGCTCCCCCTTAACCGTGGGACTGGGTAAGCTTCGGTTTGCTGTGCCCGGGGTGAGGAGGCGCAGGGACGCCCCGCGTGCACCTGCTGGGTGGGGACTGGGTGGGGCCCCGAGAGGCGATGGTGCTGGCGTCTGTCTCGCTTCCGTTACAGTTTATCGTGCAGGTTCATTTTTAAAGCACCACACCCAGGTTTCACAGAAAAACAAATAATTCTCAACCAGATTTTCCTTGGTGGAATTTTGTTAAATAAGTCCCACATATATTTGTAAAATGTAAGGAAAAAGAGCTCAGTATGAAAAGTCATGTTGAATTAACCAGTCTTCACTGCATCTCACTATAATGATTTATAGATGAGTAGTCTCATGAGCCAATCAAACTTTTGCTAAAACTAAAGCTGTCTAATGTGCAAAGGCATCAGTGGTTCCCCCAATGGGCAGCATCCTGGTGTGGGGGATATTTTTTCCAGCAGTCATGGAGTATGTATTAGCCCACGGCAAAGAGAGGCCGTGTGCCTTTGGACAGATAATTTCTAAGGCATATCTTTACTTTCTGTTAAAACCAATACTACATATTTGTACAGTTTATAGCCTGCCGAGCCTTCTTGGACTAGCAAATCAGAAGTGGTAACAGTTACTTTATGTGTCCCGGCCCTTCAGACTTAGCCCTTTATCCTCTTTGGCCTCCTGCTGCGTCCTCTGCAGTCTGTGCAGCCTGCTGAGTTTGATGGCCACAGTGCAGGGAATTCATCAACGAATGTGAAAGAAGACACGTGGTTATTCATGAAATTTATATCAACTCAAACCCAGTCCAGAGCCATCCACAGTTTTATAGGGAAAGGTTTTGGTTCCTTGTATTTCCACAAATTATGTTACATATAAATAAATGTACTGGTGACACAAGTATAAATATTGTGACCTCTGCAAAGCGTTACCCCATTTATCTGTACCCTTGGAACCTTGAAAGTTAATTCCTTTCAAACTGGAAATATGGAAATGCCAAGCTGGTTCTTGTAGCCCAAGGGTCATTTAAAGGTCAGGTGTCTTCTGCTGATTCCCTCCAGTTATTGAGCAACAGTTGATAATGTGAATAATCTCGGCTTAAAAAAGTATAATTCCTCACATCTCGGTAGTTATCACAGCGGTTCTCAACCTGTAAGTCACAACCCACAGAAACTATTTTAAAGGGCCGCAGCATTTGGAAGGTTGAGAACCACTGAGTTATCAGGTATAAATTTCAGAAGACAGTTTTCATATTTTTCTCTGATTAAATCAAAATTTTAATTATTGATATTAATTTAAAAGAATAGCTTATGTTAATATATAAGAAAAAGACTTTTCTGTATTGTGACTTCAGAGTGATCTATATCATAGTTATGATGGTAACAGGTTAGATTTGATGAGAAAAGAAATTATTATGAACTTTTTTAATAGTTTTATTCTGTATTAAGCAGGTATATATGTAGTTTTAAAAACTTCCTCAATAACCTATATGTATGTTGAACGTGGGGCGTATGGGTCTGTGTTTGTAACTATCTGTGTGGGGTTAGCTCTTTATATGATCTTTGTACTGTATTTCTGCTGTATTTAAGGTAGAGGATATTAGCCAAATGTAACACAACCACTTTTTTACTACACTTGATCTCAGCCAAAAGGCTGAGAAGTGAAGAACCACTTTATTACACTAACAGTGTAAAGAAGAAACCACTTTTTTACACTAACAGTTAGTACTTTCCACTAATAGATAGTGTAAAGAAAGAAGAAGCACTTTTTTTACACTAACAGATAGTACTATGTATAATTAGCTTTAACCTTTTCATTTAATGTGCCCAGGTAGACAATCTTCATGAAATATGAGGATGATTTTCAGTTGTCAATTATTTTTATATTATGTGTATTTTAGTAGGCCAAATTTTCAGAAGTGACTTCCCTTTGGAATTTGCAGTTCTGGAGCCCGTTTCTGTGGGCCCATCACTGCCCTCTCTCAATGGCGACACCCTGCACACCTCTGGGTGGCCTTTGCCGGCAGCATCCCTCTCAGTGCTTTAAATGACAGGGAAAGTAGCTAAGTGTGGGCAGCTGGGAACAGTAAATAATAGCATAAAAAGATGAGGCTCACATTATAGAGACGAGGACCTCTCCCCTCACCTTCTGCTCCTAATCCAAGAAAGGTATTTTTACATCTGAAACATGCCTTCTCACCAGGCTGTATATCTGCCAAGCTTTGCCTCACTCCTCCCACCTCCCCATACAAATAATACTTTAAAAGTCAAAATTTAAAATCAACTACTCTAACCACAGGAAATGAACAGTCAGCCGCAGAGGTCAAAATTGAAAAGCTACCATCCATCAATGACTTGGACAGCATTTTTGGCCCAGTATTATCCCCCAAGTCTGTCGCAGTTAACGCTGAAGAAAAGTGGGTCCATTTCTCTGATACGTCCCCAGAACATGTTGCTCCGGAGTTGACTCCAAGGGAACAGGCAGTGTCCCCGCCAGCTGCACCAGACAACCCGGCTGGTTCCCCAGCACCAGGCCCTCCCGGCTCCCCGGCACCCCCGGGCCCCCCAGGGCCCCCTGGGCCTCCTCGAAATGTACCTTCACCACTAAATTTAGAAGAAATCCAGAAGAAAGGCGCTGAACAGTCCTTCGTTAAAGATGATTACTTAGAAACAATCTCATCTCCTAAAGACTTTGGGCTGGGACAGAGAGCAACCCCACCTCCCCCACCACCACCCACCTACAGGACTGTGGTCTCGTCCCCCGGACCTGGCTCGGGCAGTGGTGCGGGGACCACCAGTGGTACGTCTTACTGTTTGGGTGTGCTTCGTGTGGTGGGGAGTGGTGTGCTGCTGCAGTGTACAACACCTGCCTCCTGCCTGGCACTTGACTTTAGAGCTTCCGCCGTCCTCCTTGGTCTGAGCATCCCATGGGCCTTGGCTTGTCCCTGTCCCCCCAGTGCTCGTGGCCATGATCTGAGTCTGTGGATGTGTTCTGCCTTGCATTCCCAGCCCTTACGAGAGCCTGCCTTCTCCCCTGCAGTTAGGAGGCATGGGTTCCTTAAAGAAAGCTATGATGTCATTGTTTGGAATTCAGGAAAGTTCCAGAAAGACAGATTTTACTCTGAGTGAGTTCTATGCAAAATGTCTGATTTGCTTTTCAGACGCTCCCATGAGGACCCTGGACTTTCCAGGCAATGGTGGGGAAGGGGTTCCTTGTTTTCTATTTTTTCCTTTTCCTTTTTTTGTTGTTGTTGTTCTCGTTGTTTGGGTAGATTTGTGTTAATCCCTCTAATTTCTTTGCCACATAAAGGTTAGGTTTGGAAAGGAGACTTTGGGAAACAACAGCAAAAAAAAAACAACATGACACTTGACGTGGGACTCCCAGTCTGATCTCATTGTCCCGGTCTGATCATTTTGTCCCTGATGACACCCATGTTCTGATCTCACCTCTGATACACTCATCAGGCTACAAGGTCAGCTCTGAGTAGGGTGACAGGTGATGGGAAAATCTACCAGAAACATAACACTCAGGATTCTCTATGCCAATTCTGATACCGAATTTATTTTTTGTTTTGTTTCCTTTCCTCAAAGCTTCATTTTGTGTTTTCTAAATATAAAGGGTAGTAACAGTTGCCATACGTATTAAAGAAACATCAAGATTTTCCACATGGGTCTTCTTCCATATCATTCCTCCCTCTGCTGCTCAAACTTGTCCGTGGAGACCCTCCAGCACCTTCCCTCCCACGCAGGGGACTTGGTTTAGGTGCCTTCCAGGAGCACGGTGCACCACTGGTTTTCTGTTTACTTTGGAAGAGGCAGCGGGCATAAAGCACTTGATCTACAGAGACAGAAATTCCCATGTTTCTTTGAGTGGAGTGTGGTCAGTATTTGCAAAGGCCCCTGTGCTTTTGCTGAAAGCTTCCACGGTGACCAAGGACAGGGCTGGGAATTCACCCGACTGCCCACAAAACTGATGCTTCATAGATTAGGTGCTCCCCACCCCCAGCCTCTTCTCCCAGAAAAGAAAAACTGTCTAATACTCAAGTAAGTTTGGGGAATTTGTTGCATTAAACCAAATCAGCAAGTGTCTTTACCGTAGGCCCTTTGGGAGTCTTTATTTTGCCAGTAATAACAACTATACTTTCTGTCCCAGCACCTTGCAAAGTGCATTGTCAGCGCTGTCTCAGCCTCACAGCCGTCCTGTGTGGTAGACACTGCTGCCCTCCCCATTTTATAGATGGAAAGACTTGCCCAAGTTTACAAACTAGAAGTAATAGATTTGGGCGTTGTACTCAGATTTGTCTAACCTTACCCCACTATGCTCGCTGGGTACTTTAGTAAGGTTTGTTTATAAAATATCACAAACGTATTTCACTACTAGACCTACCTATGCAGCAGTGTCCTCAATAAAATCACAAAGTCTCCCCAAACATACCCCTCAGGGCTCCCCTCTCTAATGCTAGGGAGACCAGACATTTCCATCCCTTAGCACTTCTGGGGTCCTTTTGAGGATGTAAAGCTCCCTTCACACCTGTAAAGATAATAAAGAGCCTCAGCCTGTGTAAAGCCTTCAGACAGCAAAACCAGAAACGCTACCGTCCTTTGTAGAAGACAAATGCATCTCTGCTGCTTTCTACAAGGCTCTCCCTCTGGGCCAGGCTCTCTGTCTTTTGAAAGGACATTCAAGGAATATCCACCCCTTCTGGGGGGGACCCCATGCACTGCTCAAAGTGGGCACCTGTAGTCAGGGTGGGGCAGAAAGGGGTTTTGGTATTCATCTCTGCTCCAACCATCACCTAGCAAAAGGCACTGAGAGATGCGTGTTTAATTGAATTGACCACCGATCTAACGAGGAAGAAAGGAGCTTTTTCAAAACATCTAGAATCTTTTGAGAGTCTTGTCATTATTTAAAGGTTTAGTCTGTGCCCTTATTCAAAATTATTTTAAAATGTTACCAGTAAAGATTATCGAGTCTTAACAACTGAGCTTGATTGGATTTCTAGGTGAAGATTGAACTGGGCCACTGGAGCCCAGGAATAAATAAAGCTTTGTACCATTATCTCCTGAATTAAGTCCACATTTATCTGCTGCTCACTCTTTTATTGACAGAATATAGCAAAACTGTTAGAAATGTATATTTTATATTGAAAGTTTAGGATATTATCTGGTGCTTAAAAGATTAGAAACTTTCCTCTGTGTCTGCTTTTTATAACATTCAGTCCAAGGGAACCAGCTTCTCCTGTTTAATTAGATCCCACTATGCTTGCTTTTAAAATTCCATTCACAGCAATGTAACTGTCACTGACCCAGTATAGACAGCACCTACAGCCTGGTGAATCAAAAGAGTTACCTGCTGTTGAAAAAAGTTAAGAATTCTCTCCAAGAATTTTAATTTCCTTATGGCAAAAAGTTATAAATACCCCCATTTGGCCAGAACTGTGCTTCCTTGGCACGCAGACTGATTCTCAGCAAAGGCTATTTCTTCTCGCACGTGATCATGAGCCAGGAGACAGAGGGAAAAGGAGTTTTATTGGCCTTCAGTGAGTTTGGAGGCAGGAAGGAGAAGAGTGAGTAAAGAGAGGGTGTCCGGTACATTTTTCAACTTAGGAAACTAACGAATACAAAAGGTTTACACCCGACACTCACGTGTCCATAAACAAGTGGGTCTGAGAGACCAGGGGTTGAAGTAACCACACACACGTCTTTTAGAATAGCAGTGTCCTGTATGGGAGTCACCGACCGCATGTGGTTATTTTAATTGTAATTTTAATAACTTAGAATTAATGTAAAAATCAGTTCCTTAGATACAACAGCCATAATTCAAGGGCTGCCAGCCACATGTGGCTGGAGACTTGTCTCGTTAGACATTGCCCTTCTAGAGCCCTGTCATCATTGTGGAAAGTTCTACTGGACAGGACCGTTTTAAGGCCTTACTGTTGTTGGCCATTAAACAAAACATAGTATATAACCATTATGTACATATTTTCAAAGAAACAGTATAATTGTGTCCTAAGAAACACAATTTGGGAAAGTTTGTTTAGTTCTCCACACGTCTCCAGGTGCATATATTCTAACTCAGATTCCCCCAGCAGCACCATGTGTTATTAGTCCCATTTGTAGACAAGAAAACGGAAGCTCAAAATGGACAACTTGTCCATGGTCACAAAGCTAATCCAAGTGAGTCATCATGAAAGTTTTGAGATACCCCAAAACCAAGAAATAGAAAATCGAGTGGATGGAAACAAATAAAGCCCTCCCAGCCACACTGAGGAGCCGGGCAAGTTTAAACTTAGTGAACTGGGAAGGGCGCTGGCGACTGTGCTTCTTAGAAGTGAAATAATGACCCGTAACACAGTCTTAAAACTTTCATAGCAACCTGTGTAAGTAGCAGAGCCAGGCTCTGGCCCCAGGTCTGCTGGATTCTGAGCCTGTATTTGGCCAAACGTCCCCAACCGCCTTCCCTGTCCCCCCAGCTCTCACCACCAGGATGACAAGAAACACAGGTGCATGTTGGGGTTGTAGAGTCAGGAGTTACCCGGGAAGCTGGGACTCAGCTACAGGCTGAGAACAGAAAATGGATTGAGAGTGTGTCCACAGCTGCCAACCTGCTTAAACTCGCAAAACCTAATATACATGTGGTCTTAATGGTGATATTATCCAATTTATGTTCTAGCACTGTTTTTCCAAATAAACACTCTTGAGGAGGAAGGAAAGCATCGTTGAAAATCAAAGAGTGAGGATAAAGGCACACAAATCGTAACCATCTACACTCTTAAACCGGAAGGACAAAGTCATCCCGCGGAAGCCTGTGGGGCTGAGCTCTGTTGGGAGGGGGCCCTCGGGCCCCAGCACCCTCCGCTGAGCTCCCGGTTCTGTCTGCAGGGTTTTAAGTGAGTGTCCTGGGCTTCTTACACTCTCCTAGTTTCTAACTGCACAACAAATCAATTACATCAATTTAGTAAAGAAGCATTTGTTTAAACTGGCGCCCATAGAGGAAATGGAAAACAACCTTTCTATTAACGATTAACACTTTTTCTTTACTTTTTAGTTGTATTTGTACCAAAATACAGTCTATCATCAAGAGCAACATCTACAGACTTCTATTTGTGTAGTATTTCACATATAGACACCTTCATAGGCGTTTTCACTTTTTTTTAAATTTCAGATTGATATGAGGGTATAAATGTTTAGGTTGCATTGTTTTTGTTTCTGAGGTAAAGTTCAAGTTGTAGTTGAGCCCTTCACCTGGGGGCCAAACACCTCGCATCATGCACATTCAAGCCTTTTCTGTTTTGATTGTTACAGCTGCCTTGATAAGATATTAACAGTGTCTCATGTTTTCAAACAAGGAGATATGGGCTCAGAGAGAGGTTCAGCTCTCACGGCAGGTGGGAGGCAGGGAGGCTGGAACTGGCCTCTCCAGCCAGGGTCTCCGCGCCTTTCAGAATCCACACACCACCTCAAGAACAACCCCGCAGTGCTTCCCAAGCAGGACTGAAAGGACTTTCTAAGATTATCTTTCTGGAACATGTAGGGAATGATAAAAGCTGACCTTTTTCCAAGATTGATTCAGAAGCCTATTTCTTAAAAATAGCCTGGCATAGACAATTCAGCCCTTTCCTGGGGCATAGTAAACACCCCCAGCCTCACCAAAAGAAGCCTCATGAAATGTCGTAAGACTTTGCTGTTCAAAGGTTTATTTTCCATCTCTGTGCTCTTACTTCTGTCTTCTGAAAATATCCTGGGTGCAGATCTACCATAATATTCAAAAGAAAATTTTGTGTTGGGGCCCTGTTATTTATTTATTTTTTGAAGACACAATTAGGCAAAATCTTAATAACATTTATGTTGAGAGAGGCATGTATAAGCCAGCCACGCGAGGGTAAGCACAGGCTTTCTGCACCACGTGGGTCTAAAGTTATGAGACCACATTTCAGAGCCTGCTCTGGGGGGGGGCCTCCACGGCACGAGTTCGGTGACCGGGGAGAAGTTGCTGAATCTCTCTGAGTTTCTGTTTCCATTGACGTTCTACATCACCTACCTCAAACCCTCATCATGGGGGGAGAGAATGCCAAGTACCTAGCACAGCCCCCAACCCAATCATGTTAGGGACACAGCAGACGCGGGATGCGCTGGGCGAGCAGCCTGCTGTGGAGGATGGACGCGGAGGCGGAGAGAGTGAGGGGAGTCTGGACAGGGTTCCCCAGGGAACAAACAGCACTGAGCAACACGCTCCAGATTCCAGGCTGTTTAAACAAGAGGATCCAGGCGTACCCCCCGCCCCCAGGACTCTCATAAAACGGAGCAGTTTTCTGATATGGTAGTTTTTGCTGCTCAGCTTCAAAGCTTTTTGAGAATCTGAAAATCTAGAGATGGCTGGTCCAGAACTCCCCAGAGATCACAGTTCTGGCGCAGGTGGCAAAGGGGTGAGAGGCGTGGGGGTAGAACAGGTGTTTCCTGGGGCAGGATGTCTTAGAATTGGGGGGACTGATTTGATACCTGGGCCTCTGCCCAAAGTGACAGCCCTCAGGGGCAGCTGGAACATTTCCAACCAAGAACTGTTTGAACATTGACTTGCCTTCCGTAGCACCTCCCACGTAGTCCAGACACATGATGGGGTGGGCGGACCCCACTGGTGTGCTGACCAGGGTGCATGGTGGCCTCTGCGTGTCCTCTGTGTTTCAGACCCTTGTCATGGACAGCCGGAAAAGTAAATCCAAGGGGCCATTTCAAAAATCATCCCAAAAATCATCGTGGCCAAATTCTAGGTTGACAGATTCCTACACACCGTCCTTTAGAAAAGAAAATCCTCTAAGTGCAATGTGTTTCTGTTATGGTTTTAAGGGTAATGAAAGAGCATCCCTGGTGAAAAGAGGCAATGAACAAAGATTTTAAATATGAAGTACTCAGACAACATCTAACTTACTTTCTTATATTTTGTCCTTTGCTCACCACCGGCTGTGTGGGCGCACTGATAAAGCTAGCGCTCCTGTTTTCTCCTCCGACATAAACAAATTTGAAATACATGAAAAAGAGCAAGAGAATGACCATAAATTGATTGAGCATACAATTGAAATGAGAAGTACCGACCACCCAGTGAGGAGCCTTAAGGATGTGCCTTCTGTCCAGGGGAGTAAACGGATTTACCTTTCACGGGTGTCACATGACAAGAACAGGCAATATGCTTCAGCTTCCGCCACCAAGCATAGTTGAAGAGTGATTTTTTTTTCCTTGCTGAAAAAAAAAAAAAACATACGCTTCGATGTTTAATGTAGTAACAGCCCAGGTGAAAAACAAAAGATCTGGGCTGGAACTGCCCTGCTGACGGAGCTCGGGCACCGGGTTCCGGCAGTTCTGACGCCTCCTTGTTTTCCAGGTTCGTCGTCCCCGGCCCGACCGGCCACCCCGCTGGCACCCTGCAGCACCACCCCACCTCCGCCTCCCCCGAGACCTCCGTCTCGGCCAAAGCTACCTCCAGGGAAGCCTGGAGTCGGAGACGTGGTATGTTCCCCTCTGCCCTGTCCTGCCTGGAGACCCAGGGTGAGAATGATTCCCAGACGCCCAAAACACCTTAACATAGGACACCATCTAGAGCACTTGTACAAGCCGCCCTTTCAGGTGGCATCAGAAAGAGTCACTGCAGGACAGTTCCTCCCTCCTCACATCTGCACTGACTTTCAAGCCAAGGTCTAAAATGACAGCAATTGGCCAGTCGGGCCCTTGGCTGTGCCACAGAAGGTTGGATGCCAGTGTCGGTAGTAAGTTTCAGTTGTTCTAAATCCTTTAGAAAGATTGTGTAACAATAATTATCTGACTTCAGAAGACTCCAAGGGAGGGCAAGTCCTGGCTCCCGTCCCCAGAACACAGACGAGTTATCCTCGGTGGGCAGGCGACAGTGATGGGCTTGTTGCAGAAGCAGCTGACATTGTGCTTTGGCGCTAAGAGGTGGAAAACGGTTAAGGGACCCGTGGTGATGGTGAATTTCTTTGGCATCTGCACACAGGAATCACAAACTGATGCTGTCCACAGTGTTGGGCTTGGCTAGCACAGTGCAGTATTTTGTATTTCAGTGTCTTTAGATGGACACAAGGTGCCACCTGCTCAATCCCTGGGGTCATGTGAGTTCACAGTCCTGAAATCCACCCACAGGCCAGGCCTCAGATCCGGCTTTTCAAAGCCTCATGCACCTTATGAGTTTAACGTGGTATTTACAGCCCCTCTAGCTCCATTCCACAGTCCTGCAGATACACTCAATGGTGGAGTAAAAATGGTGTCATTGGTGTCACATTCAGGGCTGGGAGACATTGAAAATATGGAACAAAAACATGGCAGCCTGTTGATCTAACGCGTCCTCTCTTTTCTTCTCCCTACAGTCCAGACCTTTTAGCCCTCCCATTCATTCTTCCAGCCCTCCTCCGATAGCGCCCTTAGCCCGGGCTGAGAGCACATCTTCAATCTCGTCCACCAACTCCCTGAGTGCAGCCACCACGCCCACAGTTGGTAAACGTCACCTGCTCTCTTATAATCCACTCGTAGTTTTGACTGGCTGTTTTTCATGATCTGAAGTCCCAGGGCCTGTGTTTCTGGTTGGAATTGTTTTGCTGTGTGTTTTGCTGCTGTCACCCAACTCTTCTTTTAAAACCACCTTCTCAGCAAAGGAGGTCCAGGGTCCCGCCGAGGCACAGAGACAGTCAGCTCTGACACCTGCGCTTGGCGGGCATTTCCTTCTGCTATTCCATGTAGAGCTATTCAAAAAGGGGAAGAAGAAATCGCCAAGGAAGGTCTTGTAATTTAGATCTTATTTCTTATAATAAAAGGAGTCTCCTTTGAGAGAAAATGTCTATTTAAATTCCAACTGTGTGCCACATCAGAAATCACAAAGTTTAGAACTTTTATTTTCTTGCAGCTTTCATTTCCTCATTGTTTTTGTTGTCCTTATGTTGACGAAGTTACACACATTGGCATTATGGGACCTGAGCAAACTTTTTGACGTTTTTTTCTAGTGCTTTTCAGTGATGTGCGGTCAGTTTTCCCAGAGAATAAATCTTTGCCTTTTCCGTGAATGCCTGTGCCTCTTTCCGTGTGCTGTGATGAAAGTGAAGAGTTGAGAAGGGCTGCTCACCAGATGGTTTCCCGAGGTTTCAATGCCTCATTTGCCTGGAGCAGCTTCCCTCTTCCCAAGGCAGGTCATGCCTTTTCCCACCTCCCACAGGCTCCTGCTGCCTCTCACTCAGACACTGTCGCTGACCATAGGCTTTCCCGTCCCATTTTTTCCACGGGGCCCCCTAGACCTCCACTTCCCACTGTCTTCCTTTGTCTGAACTCCCCACCACCTCCTAAACATTATGGACCAGCTGACCCATCCTGCGTTGCGTGAGAGAATCACTGGCCACAGCTAAATACATCTGGCTGCTCCTTACAGAAGAGCAGACTGGAAGGTTGCCCGCATGAGAAGCAGCTCCATCAAAGCCATAAGCTCTTTTGGGGAAAAAAAAATTGTCCAACTTCCCAGAGAAATCATTTAAGATCATGCCTCTTAAAAGGCCCCCAAAAGGAATTTGAACTATATCACATGCTGTATATTTTTAATCAGACCATCCCAACAAGAACCCTTTAAATGTGGGGAAAAGACAGCCAGTTACCCAGTTTCACATGTCTTATTAGCAGACACACTCAACAGTGTTTATACGCATGTAGTTACTTATTAGCAGACACACTCAACGGTGTTTATACCCGTGCAGTTACTTCACCTGAGGCAATCTGAGGCCGCCTCTCTTTCTCACTGTCTGTAAGCTCATTTCTCTCTGGGCATTTTTTTTTTTTTTTTTGCTTTTTTTTTTCTTTTTCTGTAACATCCATTTTTCAACTCTATCTCTTAACATTCCCTGATTTCCACAGCCATCCCCCCAGTCCCAGTTGATGTTGTTTTGTTTTGCTTTTTGGAGATTGTTTCACCCACCCCATGTGGCTTCCCCTTGTTGAGCAGGGAGGAACTGAAAGTTTGAGTTGTCACTCAAAACCCGGACCCCAAGTGACCTCAGATGAACTGTCTGACATGGGCGCCAACTCACTATGTCACACAGGGATGCAATGTGAACAGTGCCGTGTCTTGGACAGTGAGTTTCTGCGCCCCTGCTGCAGAGATGGCGAATCCCACCAGCACCGTGATTGTTAACACATCTCGTAGGTGTTCCTTCAAGATGAGTCACAGGGGGCTTTAAAAAATTGCCACGTAAGAGTGGTCACATTGCTTGGAGGCTAAGGAGCACCTTGATTTACCTGCCTGGTTCTGCTGTTTCTATATGGCTTCTGCCCCCCTACTGAGCCCCCCACTCTCCCGTTGTGTATTTCCTCCTGCTGCGGTCTCCCGGCAGCCACTTTTCTATGGAGTGAAGACACGACCAGGTGACCAGGCCACCAGCTCTTCTTCGTGTTGCCGCTCCTATCCCTCTGGAGAGGACGTGCTTTTGGCTGTTCAACAGCAGGGGCCTGGACAGGACGGCCGGGGAGCGTCCTCCAGCGCGCTTGAGTGGCTTGGGGGAGGTGGGGAACTCCAGCCACCCACTCCTGGAAGTGGAGGGCTCAGCATTTCCCTCTTAACCGCCACAACCCTTCTGTGACATTTCCTACGGCACTGGAGCCTAAATTGGGGCATGTAGAGTGGGTTTAAAGCAATTCATGAACCAAACTTTTAAGAGCAAGTCTAAACTTTCTACACCACAATTCATATAAGAAAATGCCTCTGACAGACTCTGGTGTGAAATCTTTCACAAGAGCTGTGATTATAAAGTAGTAATCGGATGCCCCAGCAGACAGCAGCACTTTCTGTATACGTCACGCTCAGACAATGAGGAGCTCACACACAACTGCCTTTTGTTGATGTCAGACATCTTTGACTTAAAAATGCACCATTATCTTACACATGACTAAGAAAGGGGGAAAGGGCTGCGAACCCAACTAAGATGAAGTACTTTCTTATCACATTAATTATAAGGTGTATCCCAGTTTCAGACAGGCCAGAATGTGAACCAGTGAAATACAATTCACTGTTTTGCACTAGGACAGTTCCACAGGACCTGTACGGTATAATTTGGGAGAAAATCCTATTAATGTTAAAAGAATAGAGAAAGTGTTTAAATTTTTTTCTAAATATTATAAGAAACAAACTCCTGGGCATTTTGAGATGCAGATAAGAGAGATAATGAGGATTTATCTCTAAGTGTAAATAACCACTGTTATTACTTGTTTTTTATTTCTATGAGTGATAGTAGTCTTTTCTAAATGTTTGTAAGACCTTCCTAGGACCCACTGCAAAAAGACTACCAGTTTTTCTACACTGTTACTTTTATGCCTTCCCTGCTAATTAGACATTTTAAGTTACATCTTTCACATCTTAGGGGTCTTCGAGGAATTCAGGGGCCACATCAGACAGTCTTTGGTGCTGTGCTGCTTCTGGTCCAAAGCTCTAAATAAAGGTGATTTTTATCCAGCGTAGGAGCGATGGCATCTAAGACGTAAGACAAGTGCTCCAGGCCTTCTCTTTCCAACTGGATGACAACTCTAAATTGTATGCACTTCCTAAGACATGTTCACATTAGTGCTAATTATGCTGCACTTTGGCAGTGGACATTGCCGATCTCAAGAAAAAATTCCCACTTTTGACTTTAGTCTCTTTTTTCCCTGACACTGTTTCATTGAAAAGGCCTGTCTCCAGGACCCCATGGGTCTTGTAGAAGTTGCATTAACTTTTTCTAGGCACCAAAAAAAAAATCAATGTATAATAAAAACTGTGATTAACAGCTTTTATCCTAGAGCCTTAAGAATTGACCCCTATTAAAAAAAAAAAAAAAAACTCATTTCCCTGCCGTTCTTAGTTGGTGAGAAGAGAGACCTTATAAAGAGCTGACACAGCTGCAGTCCAGAGGACCAATCCACGATGCTGTGACCAATTTACAAAGACATTTAGCCACAGCTGAACACCATAGACAAAGATGAAATCACAGGAATTCTGTTCAAAATTAGTAATCCACACCTCTCAAAGGCAGGTGTAAGGCAAATGGAATTTGGATATTGAAGAGGCTAAAATGGCATAGTTCAAGCTGGGACCTTGGATTTATTCTCCTGCCTTTTTACAGTCATGTTAAGACCATCATTTCCCCCCGGTGGAAGCTGCCTGCTGGCTGCTCCTGTTGAATCCCAGGGCTCGATCAGGAGCTCTTGTTGGCCACATGTGTGGCCCTTGGGAACTGTGTGGCAGTGAAACACACTTGCATAAATCACTTACAGTGCTGGTGCCCCTGACAGCTCCTTGAGAAGGTGGGGTGTGACCACTGCCCTGGAACTGGCTTCAGCCAAATTCACAGATGGCCCCTACCTGGCATTGTCTTGAATTTTAATTTCTTCTCATAGAACCATCATCAAACAAGCACATCACTCCTTCATGTCCCGCACACCTGCGGCGTCTTGAGCTTCGTCTCCTTTCCCCATCACGGCCGTCTCTGTGTGTCAGTCAGTAAAGTGTGCTGCTCAGTTTCATTAGGGATATTTGTATTTGTGTTTTTGTTTTCCATTTGTTTATGTTTCTTTGGTTCGTAGTGTCAGAAGATGATGTTTTTTATGACAAACTGCCCTCGTTTGAAAGGCGCTGTGAAACGCCTGCAGGTATGGCACTCGTGAGCACTGTCTAGATGCCCAGACTTCAGAAATCCAAGCCATTGCCCATCCGAATGTCACCGCCATGGACATGCTCCTCACCCCATGCGTGTCCAGTGCCTCTCAGACGCACCCTGTGTGTTTACTGTTATCGTGGGACTCATGCCCTTGAAACTGTTTAAGTGAATTGTTTAAAAAGCAGCAGGTTGCATGACAGTTTCTCAGTGAAAAGTTTCAAAAAAGGTCAGATGCTACTGCTCTGTGAATTCACAAAAGAGAAATAGTATTTGACTGCTCAGAATTACGTGTGTGGTCACTGCTTTTTAATTTAAAAAATAATAGTGCACCATTAGTAATCCCGTTTTCTCTTTGGTACATAGGTGAAGGGTGTTTTGTGTCTGGATGCCCAAGGTGATTCCAGGGGAGGGGACGGAAGATATAGAGCATCTTCCATGACCTTTAAATTGATACGCAATGCTGTTGTCATTTAAAACCTGAGCTAGTGTTTTGTACAACTGTAACTTGGAGTTGATCTTTTTGGAAACATAGAAGGGAATGACATTGAAGATAAAATGGATGCAGCAATTGCTGAATGACAGTTTGCCCGAATTAGTGCAGTTAAAACATGCTGACGCTCCTGCATGGCCAGGAAGACTTCCACTCCATGCACACCGAGTGTCGAGCCACCAGCAACGTGCACCCGTTCCTTTAGGCCTCCATAGCTTTGCTTTTGCTTTTTTGTTTCCTTAACTAAAAATAAAGTAAAGCATAGATTGCCAGCCTTCCCTTTCTCCCGCACGCTAATGGCATGCAGTCCTCCGCCCTCCCCACGGTGAGAGTAACTCCTGCTCTGTAACTCACGTTGTGTCCTTCTCTCTCCCTCTCCTCAACCCTTCCCATCCCGCTTCAACTCCTGGCCATACAGAGAACGAACAGCCTTCCCTCGTTTGGTTTGACAGAGGAAAGTTTTATTTGACTTTTGAAGGTAAGTAGGACATAGCATACCAGATTCTAATTTATGCTCCCATCATCCTTCTTTCCTGCCTACATTTCCAAATCCCAGTTCTCCCTTTCTAT
Organism: Perodicticus potto; assembly: GCA_963574655.1. NCBI lineage: Eukaryota > Metazoa > Chordata > Mammalia > Primates > Lorisidae > Perodicticus > Perodicticus potto. Next base: position 2,351 of record CAUYRH010137415.1, on the reverse strand, counting down.
ACGAAAATGCTATGGCTACTTAGAAAAATATTAAAGACTAAAGAAAATATTACATGAATTTGGTTCGTATGTGATCTTCAATTTTTCATCTTAAAAAATTAAAGCTAACTTGCAGTTAATATTGGTTACATAATTAACTGTGGTCAATTGAAATCGAAACAAAACACACCTTTGTTAACCAAGGAACTTAACTCTGTCAACCAGGGCTCCTTCCTAAGTCTTTTGCAAATGCAATGCAACAAATATAAGGACATTCTTTGGTTGTTTTTGGCATTTAACTTTGTTCTGGAGAATTGACATTTCGGATACCCATCTATTACTGTAAAAGGTAAATATGTATAAATGTTCTTGTGCCAAAGAATGCCATATGGGTGCCCAGAAAAGTGGGGAAAAGAGAAATAAGCATTTTAGTAAGTCTGATCTGCGTCTCCAATGACTGACCGCCGTAATGTGGGCAGCTATTACAAGTCTTGCCATTTCAGAGGCTTGAGAAGATATATGTAAATATAATGTCACACGTCTAACCTCAACGTCTTATGATTTGCTATATTCTGCATTGAGGATTAGCATTGTTCTGTTTCATATTTAAATTCTAAGTCATCTTGACAGGCCAAGTATTTGATTAAATGGCCCATTTAAACTACCAAAGGGGAAAAATTAGGTAACTTAGCAATTAATAGGCCATCTTACATATGCTTACATATGAAGATTTATCACATAAGCCTTTCTAGGATTTTATTTTATTTTATTTTTTTTTTTGAGACAGAGCCTCAAGCTGTCACCCTGGATAGAGTGCTGTGGCATCACAGCTCACAGCAACCTCCAACTCCTGGGCTCAAGTGAGTCTCCTGCCTCCGCCTCCCAAGTAGCTGGGACCACAGGCGCCCGCCACAATGCCCGGCCATTTTTTGGTTGCAGCCGTCATTGTTGTTTGGCTGGGCCGGGCTGGATTCGAACCTGCCAGCTCAGGTGTACGTGGCTGGTGCCTTAGCCCATTGAGCCACAGGTGCTGAGCCTTTCTAGGATTTTCAATAGCTAAGTTTATCCTGCAGTCAAAAGTTGGCACAAAAAATATTCTACTCTAGAATTTAACCTGAATATCAAACTTGTCTCTATCTCTCATGGCAACAAAAAGGATTTTCCTAACCCGGCATATGTTTAAATGCAATTTTTAAAATCAGAATGGCTAGTGTCAGTCACCTGTGTAGTTGTGGCCTTTTTCTCTCATCAGTGAATTTTGTCTGCAAGTTGGTCCTAGAGACGGAAGTTCTTAGCTCAGAGTCACTTGTACAAGATCATGAAGGATGGTCTGATTTCAGACTTTCCAAATACCCTGACGTCGCGTCCCAGCTGGGGCAGAGGACAGGTAGATAGGCAGTCTCAGGAGAGGACGAATATTTGCCACCTGTCAAAGTCTTCATTGACTCAGGTCATTAAAATAACAAAGATAGAAAATCCACAAACTTTCCTAAACTTTCTCTTTGAATCAGATGGAATAAAAAGTGTCCAGGCGCCTTTCACATTAACCAGCACACCTCGGAAGCAGCAGCTACAGCTGAATAGGCTGGTAATCTGGACGCACACCAAACACCTGTACACCTAGAGCCCCTTTCTCTGCTGCAGTCTGGCTGCTGCAGGAGCTGTATCTGCCCTCTTTTAACCAGGAAATTAAGCAAGTCACTATGGAAACCCTCAAATGACTGTCTGGGGCTTCAGAAAGACAGTGGTGACAGATTTGCCATCGCTGCTCTCTGTTTTGGCTCCAGTGTGTGTGCACCTTTACTTGGGTTTTACTGTGGCCTCTTTCACAGAGAGAGGAAGATGTTTTTAAAGAGACCAATCTAAAGATATATATTAGCAATTAATTATAAGTGTTTAGTAAATATGCACAATAATATATCGTGTTTTATGAAAATATAGTATTTGTTAGCAGATTTCTGGGTACCCTAAGTTTGTAACATTGCCATTAGTAAGATCCAAATTCCTTAAGCATCTCAGTCTTGTTGTAACTTACACCACCCATAAGAATACACGGACCCCACTTTAGGCTCAAATTAGATCAGATGATGTATTTACACCTGCACAGGCGGACCGCTGCCCCAAAGGGCAAACAGCCCAAATCAGTTTGTCATTTATTACATCTGCACAGGTGGACCGCTGCCCAAAGGGCAAATGGCCCCTAAGTGCTGTACAGGCTGATTTTTTTTTCTTTCTTTTTTTGTTTTTGTAGAGACAGAGTCTCACTTTATCAACCTCGGTAGAGTGCCGTGGCGTCACACAGCTCACAGCAACCTCCAACTCCTGGGCTTAGGCGATTCTCTTGCCTCAGCCTCCCAAGTAGCTGGGACTAC
>CAUYRH010137414.1:0-15501 GCA_963574655.1 Perodicticus potto | reverse complement strand
TCTCCTTAAAAAGAAAAGCCCAGGACCAGATGCTTCACGTTAGAATTCTACCAAACTTAAAAGAGGAACTAGTACCCCATATTACTCAACCTTTTCCAAAATATAGAAAAAGAAGGAATACTACCCAATACATTCTATGAAACCAGCACAGTGTACCCCTTGATTGCACTTATGTACACAGCTATGATTTAACAAAAAAAAGAAAGAAAGAAAGAAAGAAGCATTTACTCACGTGTACTTGATGGTACATTCACACTAAAGTAAATTATTTTCTAAAAAATAACTTTTCTTTCCTGCTGGATTTCACCAATGGGGGTTGGGGAAATCTAAAACTGAAGCAGGTGTTTGCAATTCATGACCTTGGAACCACCACTTAAGTACCAAAGAGGGCACATGCCCCATGCAGAAACTTTACTTCTCTTTCATGGTAATTAATGAGTCTCCTGCCCTCTGCTCTTTTGGGTTCCAATAAAGGTTTTGAATGACAAGATGAGGAGAGTGAAAAAACAAGTAGAGAATGAAAAAGGAACTACTGAAAGAAAAAATGGCTAAATGAGCAAAGGAGTAAATGCTCATGCCACAATGAACCTTTTTATTCTAAGTCATTTAATTTTGTTAAATACACGTATTTTATTATTCTTCATTACATTATTTCCACCACTACCCCCCACCCCTCAGTGGTAAGACAGAATTGATTTACAGAAAAGAATACAGAAAACACTAAAGCTCCTGGTAAAGGGAGAGAATTCAAGTGGGGAGAGAGAAGTAAGTCATTTAATTTTGTTTAGGCAGGTCAAGTGGGTAAATGTTGCACATGCGGTCAAAGGAGTCCTTTAAGGTAAAATAACTTGAAATGCTCTTAATGGGGTCAAAACAAACTGTTAAAAACAGATACCTGGCAATTAAGATATTGATCCACCCAGATTGGTAGTATTTTCTTTGCTGTTCTTGATAGATATCTCTGTGATTTGAGTTTCAATTATGGCACTAGAGAGATTTCGTTAAACTGCTTTCAATTCCACTCTATTATTTAGCTGGCTAATTCAATTTTCTGTGATATGAAATCATACTGAGAAGCAGATGTATGACACCGTCACAGAAATCTTCTCTATGTTGCTTAAAATACAAAAGTGGAAAAAAATAGAAAGGAAAGAAAAAGTAGACACCTAAAAATTGTAGATATAAATGATAATGAACTTAGCTATGATGAGAGTTGGCTTGTCCAACCTGCTAACAGACTGTCAAAGATGCCAGTGTCTCTTTTAGTTCCTCCATGTTTCTTATACAATTTTAATTTTCAAAGAATCTGATTCTGTTAACAACTGGCCAAAGAATATTTTCTGAATATTCCTGAATTTCAGAGTTTCCACGACTTGCCATTGGTTGCCACATGTGAGCAACCCTAGAGAATATTCCTAAGCCAGTAGTCATAGGATGTATTTATTTTGAAATTTACTTTGAAAATTAAAATTGTATAAGAAACATAGAGGAACTCAGCGAGACACCAGCATCTCTGACTGTATGTTAGCAGGTTGGACAAGACAACTCTAATCACAGCTAAGTTCATTATCATTATATCTACAATTTTAGGTGTCTACTTTTTCTTTCTTTTTTCTTTTTACTTTTATATTTTAAGCAATATAGAGATTTTGGTGACAGTGTCAAATATCTGCTTCTCAAATTCAAATTCTTAAATTTGAATGGTGAACACCTGAATTTTCTTAATCAGAGCCTATAATAGTGAATCCTTTGCTGGTCAGTACTTGAACCTAGTAATATGAATATTTTCTGAGGATTATGTGAGAAACAAGATGTTTCTCCCTTTTTGATAATAGTATAGTAATGGGAAAATGGACATTTTAAGATTTTTGCATGGTCTTCAGAACCTCTTTGATACCCCTGATACTGTATGCCAAATTACGGGCAGATGTATGTAAGTTCATTTTTCTGGGGATGACATCCATAACTTTCATCAAAGGAGTCTGGGACATCTCCCCATGGTGCACACAAAAAAGTAAGACCAACCAAAAGAAAATAAACAATTCTGTAGAGACAGTTTGATCTTCAATTGCTTTTGTTTATCTGGTCTTAACCAGTTGTGAGATATGAAATAGTCATCTACTCTATTGCACGTGATCTACTCCATACAGGAAAATCCTTCCATGTCTCTATTTATGCAAAACATTCTTCTCATAAGCACTTGGATGGTATCCATGTCTTAGGCATAGCCATTCTTAAACGTGCATATTCTTTTTCGCTTTGGCCAATAGGATATTTAATGTCAAGTTCATGGCCAGCATCCAGCCACTGTACGAGGCTGTAAAGTCTATGTTTCTGGGATCTTATTTAACCCTGGACTATAATACTTTTTCTAACTTTATACTCAACTCCCTCAAATGTTTATGTCATTATTCTGTACCTCATGCATTTTTATAAGCTGCTTCAAATTCCCATGCCAATTGAAATCATAAAGTAAAGCTCCTTGTGAGGAAAATTAAACCCATGGCAATTAGGTCACATTCCTATTATTTTCAGCTCCAACTTAGTTTTATTTTTCCTGGTAGCACTTAAGGCTAACCCCCTTGACAGCATATTACATATCAATTTATTTATAAATTTTGTCCGTTTCCCCAACAGGGAGTAAACACTATCAAGGCAGTGACATTATCTAACATGTCCTGTATTATACCCTTAGTGCTTAGAACAAAGTCTAGTTCAAACAAAACCTCACTAGAGATTTGCTAAATGAATTTAGTAATCTGAGTTCACAGAAAAAGCGATCAATTGACCAGTAGACCCCCAATGGGTTAACTCTGCCTTTGTGCTATGATCCCCCCCACTATGAATTTTCCAAAGTATTCAAATAAAATCATGTTCAAGTTTTACAATCTCCTGAGTTTAGACAGAAATCCATTCTGTACATAAGAATGTTCCCTATTTAAATAACAATATAATTCTTACCACTTGTTTTAAGTGACTCTAAGAGGAGGAAATCATTGGCTTTACAAGAATTTTGTAATTGGAAATCTGGGTACATTTTAGCAAAGGCTAATGGGTACATATTTATTTTTCTGTAGAGCTGCTTTTCTATAGTGCCTTGAAAGGAACTCTTATTAAACTTTTAAGAATATTCAAAACAAGCTTTCTTTAATGCTCCTACAGAAAATTAACATACTGTTTGCAGCCTTATACCGATTTCAGTTTCATGGCCCTTAAATCATCATTTATACACCCTCAGTGTTCAGCAAAGAACAAAATATGTGTCCCATAGAATTTGTGGTTTGTTTTAAAGACACTTGAGAGCACAATTGAGAGCCATGCAATTCATAACAAATTCAATCTGGACAAGACAGTATACCATTAAATGTACCTCTACCTATTTCTCCTTGCCCACAAGAGAGTGAAGATGGAAGCCATTCACTCAAATATGAAATTCATGAAACACTTTAATTCTATGACAGCCATACACCAAGGAACAGAAAAGTCATTTCATCTCATAATGTTTTAGAGACCCCAGGCAAATGTAAACAGTAGATGCTGTTAGACATTAAGGATTCATTACGAGTACTAAACAGCTGAACTGAAAATCTACTGATTTATTTGAAATTCCATGGGATTCTAGTGGAAGATTCATTAAATTATTTACCAAACTTCAGCAGAAAAAACTACCATTTATTGAGTCAAAATATAACGTTTATAGGCTTATTTATTTCACAATCTGGTTTATATTAAGTGTTAAAATGTGAGGTAAAATAACATCTAGTGTCTACCATTAATTCACCAGTAGTGATTCATTTTAATATAAGACTGCATCGCTCCTATGCACTGACTCACTGGTGATTAAACATTCCTAGGATTTTGTGATGAGATTTACCTTCTCTCAGTGAGACTTGTCTGGGTCCCAGAGGCCAAGGATTGGTATTTATACAGAAGAAACAGTTCTCTATCTACCAATATCTTTTGAGAAAACTGTCTACAAAATTCCATCCACGGGTTCCATATAATTCATCTTCGAAACTTTCCAAATATATAGCACAAGCCCTGGATACTATTCTTTTCCTTAAGTTAGTACGTTTTTGCCAAAATCTTATGTTTATAAAATATGCATTTATATATGTGTGTCTATACACATATCCCTATATTCTGAGCATCTGTACATGCAGCAATAGAGAATCAGGATTAAGCCAGGCAACTGTAAATAATAGCAAATGCACGGAGAGGATGGAATGAATGACACCCAACTATCAAGCACAAGAAGAGTCCAGCAGCATTATTGCAAGACTATAAAGTATTCAAAGTCTTGAGAAAACTGATGCCCAAATCTTACTTTATCTCAAGAAATATGTTTCCTGGGAGATAATGCCTCCTGGGCAATAATCACATATAATAAAAGGGTAAGTTATATTAATAAGAACAACACTAATCTAAAGGAAGACCTGAGTTTACCAAGCCATGATGATGGAGGGGACAAGAGAAGAAGGATGGGGAAAAGCTGAATAGAGAGAAGGCAGAGATGGCAATAGGAAATTATGTCTTTATGACAAAGGCTGGTTGCATCCAGTCCTGATAAGTTGAAAAGGGAGACAGAAGAGTGTGTGAAAGTTAGAGAGAGAGATTTGAAGATGCTATTCTGCAAGCCTTCAAGATGCAATAGGGCAATAGAGCCATAGCTGTGGGACATGGGCAGCCTCTTTAGAGGCCCCAAGCAAGTGTAAACAGTAGATGCTGTTAGACATTAAGGATTCAGAGCAGTGGTTCTCAACATTCCTAATGCTGTAACTCTTTAATACAGTTCCTGTGCATTGCAATCCACGGGTTGAGAACCACTGCTCTAGAAGATGGCAAAGGCAAGGAAATGGATTCTCCTCCAAGGCCTCATGAAGCATTGCAGCACTGATAATACCTTGATTTTTAGCCCGGTGAGACTTCTGAGGGGCAGAACTGTAGGAGAACAAATCTTTGTTTTAAGCCACTGAATTTATGGTAATTTGTTACAATAGCCGTAGGAAACTAATACACCCACTTGTATAGCAAAAGTAGACTTCTTTCACTTACATATGAATTTTCTAGAACTATCTTGTCCAATAAATTAGAACCAACATTTTTGGTTGTTTCATTCATTCTCACTCCCATCTCCTCATTTAGGGTAAGTGATTTATATGTGTGTGGATAATTTTTTCCACCAGCTAGAAGGATCCAAAGAATTCATGTCATCTCCAGATCACATTTGGCTGTTCAAATGATTAAGTCCAATAGACACTACACTACTTTAAATAAATTACTTAAGAAAAAATTTTAAACCAATGACTGATTTTTTTTGCATTTAATTAGTAAATAATTCCATTATTTCAATTTATTTTACCCAATTTTAAAGTTATTTTAACTTATGAATATTGGGTCTATCAGATTGAAGATCCTGAGCTTTGACAGATAATTCGATGATTCTGTTGGGAGATAAAAGTTAAGCTGTGGTGTCTCTAGACAGAAAAGAAACAGAGTCATTTTCACAGTTCATTTCACAGAGTGGCTCTGTTTGGTCCTTAAATCACATAGTGGCTCTGTTTGGTCCTTTGGTTATACGTCCCTCAAGGAAGAGCGTCTATGTATTTTGTCCATCATAACCCAGTTGATTCTTCATACTGTATGTTTATTCCCCCTGTGACTGAACACATTAAAGACCTCCCCAGGTCTATGCCCAGGGCTTCATAACCATGACCTTGGGCTGCCTCCTTTCCATGTTGGCATTTGCCACCAGTGAGAGTTTAGATCTGACAAACATCTGCAAATTCTCTTTCATTCAAGAGTAACCAAAAGAGACACCGAATGGTCTGATCTTATTAGTTTGCATTAAAAACAAAACTGATAAGGAAAGCAATTAAATATAGTGTGGCATCCACAACTTTGGAATCAAATTCCAGTCTGCTTCCTAGCTCTCAGAATGACGTGCAACCTTAGAAAACTTGGTCTCTTCCAGATCCCATTCTTCCTCACTTGCTATGTGAACAGAAGCAGTATTAATTTGAGTAGCTTTTTATGAGGAATAAGTAATATACTGTCTTGAAAGCTCTTACTTAGTCTTAGTTGGTAATAATTGTTCAATAAAATGCCACTATCATTCTTCCTTCTCTTAAGACCCGTTACTTAACTTCTTTGAGTGGTATCTTCTTCAGCTGTTTAGTTAGGGAGTTTGATTGGATAATAGTCTATCATTTCTCCTTCAGCAATGAAATTCTATAATTCTAAGAACAATAAAAAAAAAGAACAATAAAAATAAAAAGTGCACAGTTTCAAAAGTGAAGGCATAGTTAGGTAAAAAGGATATGGAAAGACAGAATGGCACTGAGGTATGTTTATAAGACCATCATTCACTCACTCATTCATTCATTTATTTTATTTATCCACAGTTCCTTTATTTAACAGGCTGCTATAGTATATCTATTCTTCACCAGGTGTTATTCCAGGCTCAGGAGATCTACCAGGAAACAGAACAAAGATCCTGCCAGAGATTATATTCTGAGGGACTGACAAGAAAAGAATGTATAGAAGTATGTCAAGTGGTGATAAGTACTGTCCAAATGGATAAAGAAGGAAGGGGAGAATGCCTGATTGGAATGAAGAGAATATAATTTTATTTTATGTTGATACATAATATTTGTACAGAATTATGGGGTACATTTGATATTTTACATGCATAGAATGCACAACGATCAAGTCAGGGTGCTTAGGATATCCATCACTTCAAGTGCTTCCTATTTTTCTGTTATAACTATCTTTGACTAACAGTCACTCCCCTATTAGCTATGCAGTTCCATTTTGCCATAGACCATTCAAAAATACATTGATTGGTATCATATCTGTAATCAAAATTTATCACAAAAGTCAGCATGTTTTTGTCATTTGTTCTATGGAAAGCACTGTTCTGAGTGTTTAACGTATATTAACTTACCTGATACTTGCAAGACCTTAACACACACACGTACACCACAGATGAGAAAACTCAGGCAGAACTCCACAGTGTATTATTCAATAAAGTTTTACTTTGTCGTTAAGTTCTGTCCTTGCAGGTTAAAGTTGATTTGTGCCCTACCTTCTCTCTCAACCTTACTAGACCTTCTAGTAGAACACAATTGAAATTCTTTTCTTTCCTTAGAACCCAACTGAAATTCTAATTTGAAAGTAATTTTAAATGTCTAAGAAGGTTTCATAAATTCATTTAGGTTATATGTTTAGCATAACAGGTTCTAAACTATCAAATGCCAAATATAGGAAATAAATAGATTACTGTTATAGGAAGGCTTTTGTACTGGCAGGAAAGCTTCAATCATTTTAAGAGAGAAAACTTTTAAATAAAGGGTAAGATCAGAAACTATTCCCAAGAAAGATGAAAACTCTAGAGCTGTCTAATAAAAATATGAGGCATACATGTGAGCCACATATATTTTATATTTAATAACCACACAATGAATTATTTAAAATAGGTGAGATATTTTTATTTGTTTGTAATATTAAAAACAAGATATTTAACATTTTTTAAAATTAACTGTTCTTTTAACTTAACAAATAAAAGTAGTATGCATTTATCGGGTACAACATGATGTTTTAAAATATATATATATGCATACACACACACACACGTATGGTGAAATACCTATATCAACCTAATTAACATCTGCATTAGCTCACATATTTACAATTTTTTGTGGTATGAACACTTAAAATCTACTTTTAGTGATTTTCAAAAATACAATACATTGTTATTAACTATAGTCACCATATTGTGTAATAAATTTCTTGAACTCATTCCTATCCAACTGAAAATTTGTATTCTTTAATCAGTGTCTCCCTGATCTGACCCTCTAACCCCCATGTCCTGGTAACCACCATTCTACTCTCTGTTTCTGAGTTTAACTTTTTTAGATTGCATGTATAATTGAGATTATATGACACTTATCTTTCTGTGCTGGGTTATTTCACTAAACATAATATAGTCTAGGTTCACCTATATCATCACAAATGTTAAGATTTCCTTCTTTTGTAAGACTAAATAGTATTCTGTGTTCTATTGCATATGTAGATAACAATTTCTTTATTCATTCACTCATCAATACTCTGATCTTGATTCCATATCATGGCTATTGTGAATAATGCCACATGAACATAAGATTGCAGACAAAGTGATATCACTCCTTAGATATATACCCAGTAGTGGGATTGTTGGATCCTATGGTAGTTCTATTTTTAATTTTTTGAGGAGCAAACATACTAGTTTTCATCAACAGTGTGCAAATGTTTCCTTTTCTTCACATCCTCTTGCTTTTTTGATAATAGCCATCCTAACATTTATGAGGTGATGCACATATCTCATTGAGGTTTTATTGTGCATTTTTCCCTGATGATTAGTGATGATGAACATTTTTCACATACCTTTTGGCTATTTGTATGTCTTCTTTTGAGAAATGTCTTTTTAGGTACTTTGCCCATTTTTAAAATCATATTATTTGCTACTGTTTGAGGTCTTCATATACTTTTAGTAATTAGCCTGTTACCAGATGTATGGTTTCCAAATATATTCTCTTATTCTGTAGTTGTCTCTTCACTCTATTGGGTGTTTCCTTTGCTGTATAGAAGCTTTTTAGTACATTCTTTCTATTATACTAACTTTTGAAATTCAGTACATATTTAAAACTTAAAGCTAAATTCAGACTACTTAAATTTCAAGTACTCAATAGCCACATGTAACTAGATTCTAGCAAGTTGGATAACAGGTTCAGGTAAAGCACAACTGTAAGTAATGTCCAAGGCACAATCATGGGCTAATCTATGAAAATTATGTACTCTGGCTTGAGATTCAAGAATTGTTTTAATGAGGTATCTCTAGTTTACACAGAAATCCCTGCTTATAGGTGATGGGTTTGGGTTTTACAAATATTAAGATTACACAAAGAAGGGAAAGAATCCAAGGCAGAGACAAAAGGCATAGAATGGGTTTGGGTTTTACAAATATTAAGATTACATGAAGAAGGGAAAGAACCAAGGCAGAGAATCAAGCCTTAGTTTGGGGAAGTCAATTAAAATGCATACAGCTTATTGTCCTTTTCTCCAAGTTGTTCTGTCTACTTCCCAGCATTGCTTTGAGGATTAAATGAAATAATTTCAGTGAACTTTTAAAGAAGAACATGATACGAGGAGGGGTAACTATGATTGTTGTTGAGTTACAACATGACAATATTATCAGCATTGTTACTCTTTTTAAACTAAAATCCAAATAAAAAATCCTTTGTTAGGAAAATATTTCTAAAAGATAGGGCTTTGCTTAAATCACTGTTACAAAATTATTAAAACTAGAAGCACCAATAGTGCTTAATTTTAGTACATAATTTTTGAATGTGCTTAATAATTTACCTTTATTTCACTTAATCCCAAATATCAGAACTTTAGTTCAAAAAATTGTCAGGAGATAAAGAAGGCAAGCATGAAGAACATAGATTTAGGGTGGCACCTGTGGCTCAAAGGAGTAGGGCACCGGCCTACCAGGGGTGGTGGGTTCAAACCCAGCCCCAGCCAAAAACTGCAAAAAAAAAAAAAAAGAAAAAAGAATATAGACTTTTATTTCCAGAAGTTATATGAAATAGAAGTACATTATAGACAAAGAGAAAAGTCATTCTGCCTATGTTACCATACTAAATCATTATGTCAACATTTTGTGTCAATAAACAGGTAAACTAGAAAATTATCAGAAAGCAAGACATTTGAAGAACAGATGAATTACCTTACTGTCATTAGTTGGATCAATAATGCATTTAGACTGATCTATCACAAATATTAAGTTTCTTCCAAGTAAGACTGTATGATATTATATTAGAATATGTTAGAAAGTGTTTAAAGAATTTTAGGAAAAGCATACAGTTAAAGAAGTAAGTTGTAGCTAACCCTCATCTTTGGCAAGAGAAAAGTTAGGCAGAGATTTATAAGAGAAAAACCTAAATTAACTTTTTTAAAAGTTTTTTTCAAAACCCTATTAGTAATACTCAAAATAAAACAGAGAATATATACTCTTGATTTCAAACTCCACCACCACCAAACTTATAATTTTCAGTATATGGGTCTTTCATCTCCTTGATTAAATTTATTTTATAGTACTTTTTCATGATTTCTTTCTCAGAGAGGTCATTATATAAGTATACAAATGCCATGGATTTTGGTAATTTGATCTTATGTCCTGAAACTTCACTGAATTAATATATTAGATAGAACAATTCTTTGGTTGCGTCTTTGGGCGTTTCTACATATAGGATTATGTCATCTGCAAATAGAGATAATTTTATGTCTGCCTTTGAAATGTGAATACTTTCTTTTTCTTCTAATTTCTTTTGATAACAAGAGTATCTCCAGAGACTGCCAACTATCTCCCTGGCACTAACATCACATTCAGTTGAGAACCATTGTGAACAGTGACTGGACCTTGAGTTGTGCTGTTGTGGGTGTTACTGCTTGATGGTCAGGGAAGGACTTGTTGATAAAAATGGGGTGAAAATATCCAAAGAGGCAATGGTTCATGAAGGTTTCTAGGCAAAGAGAACAGCAAATGCTATGGTTCATAATGAACTTGGAGCTCCCAAAGAACACACCAAATATTTGTGTATCTAAAACACACAAATGAAGTAGGAAATAGCATCAGAAAGACAGAAAAAGCCTTTTAGGCCACGAAAGACAGCTTGGATTTATACTTTTGTAAGTGTGATGAGAAGTTTTAATGAAGGAAAGAATTTCTAAAGAGCTATAAAATTAGAAAATGCTTCAAACTAATCCTTTAAATGCTGATAGACCAGATTTTTACAGCCTGGTATGAAGGACAGAATTATTCCAGGTGTAGACAGGGGATCCTGGCTGGGCTGGGACAAGAGATGTACAAAAATGGATTTCAGAATTATCAGAAATACAGAGTCTAATGCTGGAGGAAGGGATTTTGAGGGACATCTTCCACCCCAATCCCTGCTGGTATAATAACTCAGAGGCACTCTCTCAAGGAGAGCATGTTCTAGGAGACATATTGGCAGCAGCTGTGAGCTGCGGTACCCACTGTGTGTTTATAAACCCTGGCTCAGCCCCAAACACATCCCTGTAGGAAGAAATGGCCCAAAGCCAAGGGCAAGACACCCAAAAAAGAGCCAGAGGCTGACAACCCAGGGACTGGCAACTAATGGCACAAAAATGTCAGTGACTTCACTTTAAAATGTTCTCATTAGAGGTTTACAGAACCAACACGTTCAGACCAGGGGAGACGAGGATAATAGACTTCAGGTCTTTAGTCCAACTCCTCATTGTTGTTTTATTGCTGTCATTTATTAAGAATTGGCATGTGCAATTTTGTCATTTAATCTTCTGAACAATCCTATGAGGAACATTCTCTTATTTTAAGCATTAAAAACAACAACAACAACAAAATAAAACAGAGCACTGGAGCCTAGAGTTGTTGTTTCCTGTGCATGGAATCTGAAACTCAAGCAAATTGACTCAAGTGCAGCTTCTTGACCATCACATAATACTCAGATTAAGCAATAAATATATTGCTCAGATGACACAATGGCAAAGATAAAATTCACTTACCAAAGGTCATACCCAGCTAACTCCTAATAATTTGAGAAACAACTATTAGTAAATTGCTAATGTTTAAATAACTAATTATACAGTTGTTTTTCTAAGAACGATATATAGATTACCCTGTTTAATATTCATAAAAACCTATGAGAAAGGTCTTAATAGTTGTTCCACTCTATAGATGAGAAACCTGAGGTTTACAAGTCTTAAGGGTCTTCTTCAAATTTACACAAGTGAGCAGTGGAAGTGAGATTATAATTCAGGCAGTCAAATAGCCAGGTCTTCTTTACCACTGACACTAAATCATTGAATTCAATTCTCTTCCCATAAGGAATTTTTTAATAACTCCAAATTTTATTTGGCAAAAATGTTGTATGATTTAAAATTATGCAACATTCTTGAAAAGAATATTACAAATGACAATGGTTGACAATGTTCTAAACAAAAGCAATCTCTTTAAAAACTTCTATTACATTCTTACTGTTTGTGCAGTTCTGAAGTCTTAAAGATAATATAGGGCACAAGAATGTACACTGGGGGAAAGAACCCCTATTCAATAAATGGTGCTGGGAGAACTGGATATCCACATGTAAAAGACTGAAACTGGCCTGTACCTTCTCCACTCACAAAAATTGATTCAAGATGGCTAAAAGTTCTAAATCTAAAGCATGAAACAATAAAAATCCTCAAAGAAAGTGTGGAGAAAACACTTGAAGTCATTGGCCTGGGGAAAGACTTGATGAAGAAGACTTTGGTGGCAACTGCAACAACAATAAAAATAAACAAATGGGACTTAATTAAACTGAAAATCTTCTGTACAGCTAAGGAGACAACCAAACAATAGACATTTTCCCTTCAGAATGGGAAAATATATTTGCATATTCTGAGTCAGACAAAAGCTTGATAACTAGTATAGAGAACACAAATTAATCAACAAAAAAAGAACCAACAATTCCTTATATCACTGGGCAAAAGAGATGAATAGAACATTCTTTAAAGAAGGCGGACGAATGGTTAACACACATATGAAAAAACGCTCATCATCCCTAATTATCAGAGAAATGCAAATCAAAATCACCCTAAGATATCACCTAACCTCAGTGAGAATGGCCTATATTACAAAGTCTCAAAGCTGCAGATGCTGGCATGAATGTGGAGAGAAGGGAACACTTTCACACTGTTGGTGGGACTGCACACTAGGTACGCACACCTCTTGGGGGCGGGACACAATTATAACAGGGACTTTAGCTAACAAATGCAATTCAGTGTAACCTAATTCTTTGTACCCTCAAAGAATCCCAAAAAATAAAAAAATAAAATAAAGATAAATTTATTTCATGATACCTGAATCTCTAAATGAAAAAAGACTTGGTTTATCAATTCTATAACTTTTTATTAATGCATAGTAACATGATAACAGGTTTAATGTTTCAACCTTACATAAAGATTTGTCCCTACCCCATCCTCACCCTTACCTCCAAATCTTCTATATAAACACAGTTTGAGAAATCAGCAAACACTTAGAGTTCCAGAAGCTACTGAAAATATTTTGGAATCTTTGTGTTTGTCAGAGTTCCAGCGTCTGACATAGGATAACAAAATGCTGCTGGGTACATACTTGCACACTTCCCTAGGTAACAGAAAACACTGACCCAATCTGTTTAAAAGTATCTATTTTTGAGCAAGAAAATTAGTGGTATGAAAAGGCACCCAGGAAGGAGGAAAGAAAATCAGAACTTGGCATCATGAGGTTCAGATTTGAGTCCTGTTGTGCTGTATAAGTTTTGTGGCCTTGGGCAAGTCAATGTAACTGTTCTAAGTTTAGGGTTCTTTATTACATAAGAGGCAACCGAGTCTGCCACCAGGAAGGTCACAGTGCACATCAATGAGACAATATGTGCATGAATGGCTTATAGTCTGTACAGCGTTCTAACAACAAAAGCAGACTTCATATCAATGTCACATAGCCAGTTACAAAACTGACTCTTCACTGGACCAGGGATGGTATGTCTCTTCCCTGTCCTCAGTCTTTTTGACAATGGTTTTAGGTACTGAAGCAGATCTGATTCAAGCTAGTATGATCTGGAGATACAAGAGGAACAAGACAAATGTGAATAAGGTGTTTATGCTTGTGGCAGATGCTCAAGATAAAAATGCTCACTATTTTAAGTCATTAAATAACCGGTCTAGTTATAATCAGTGGGTGTAAGGTAAACTTTGCAAACTGAAGAGCAACTATATTTATAATCTTTAATGTCAAAAATTATTGTTATAACAATCATAACAGATCATGTATTAGTCAACCACTTTTGCAAACAAAGTGATCTAAGATTCACAGCCTTAAAACAATTATTTATTCTCAGTTCTGCAACAGCATATCAACTGGGGATTGGTTACTTGAGACTGGGCTCAGACAGGCAGCTGTGCTTTGAGTTGCAGGCCCACTCGGGCTTGGATTCTCATTGTGAGCTGGGCTCATGAGTCACTTTAGAACCAGGGCAAAAGGGGCAGTAGCTATCTGGGGGCAAGACCTTTTCAGAGCTAGAGGTGCAAAAGAGAATAGGTATAAATACATTTCAGGTCTTTGATATTATCTACCTAAATATTCACTAGGGGCTTACTATGTGTTCAAGCAACTGTGTACTAAGAGCTTTAAGCCCCACTCTTTGATATAATTTTTGAAACAACCCAATGAATTAAGACCCATTTTTATCCTGAGAAAACTAAGACAAAGAGAGGTTAAGAAAGTTTCCCAATATTCTGACCCTAGTAATCAGCTGAGTGAGGATTTCAGTGTAGGCAGTGTTACTTCATGGACTAAAAAGTTTGCTAGAACATACTATTGACTAGTTAAATCCTAGTCTATCGGCACCACAATTAAAACAGGGCTAGTTTCAGAGCCCCATTCAATATATGTTCAATATATCTGGGCTCCCATATATGATAACTGAAACATGTGAATTTTGTTTTATTTATATTATGAAATATTTGCTATCCACAAGCATTCATAATGTCCATCTACCTCATAATGTCTAATAAAGTAAACATGTAAGAATCTACTAATCTATTACTAATATCTTTTTGTATATTTCTCTGGCACAATTTCCTGCCTCCTATCTTGGATTCCATATTTCTCATTCTCTTTTTTTAAACACAGATGTTGGTCGTATATGTCGTGCATCAAATTGTTTGCTTGGTTGAACCCTCAACTGTGCTGTCACATGTATCTATAGTTAATTTGTTACTGATGTATAATAGTGCATTAAGTGAATAAATTACAATATATTTATTATCTTACCAATGATTGTTGGATTACTTCTAAAGTTTGCTATCATAAATAATGCTTCCATGAACAATCTCACTAGTAATGTATGGGAGTCCCTGTTAGGCAAAATCCTTGGCCATACTTAGTATTATTAGACTTCATAACTTAAGGGGAGTAAAAGAATATTTTTATGGTGACCTTAATTTGCATTTCTCTGCTTATTACAAAAGCTTAGCACATTTTCATAAAGTAATCCATCATATATGTTTTCTCTTCTGTGAACTGCTTATTCATGACCCTTGCCAATTTTCCTACTGGGTCATTTATCTTCCTTATTGATTTATATCCCAGTTATGTATATATTTATATAGTACATTTACATAAACTTTGTCCATTATACATTATTAGTATCCTCTCTCAGTTTATGGCTTGTCTTTGTTTTCCATATAGTAAACAGTGAAATACTTTGTTAATCTTTTTCTTAATAGTTATACTGCTTTTTTATTATTATTATTAAATCATAGCTGTGTACATTAGTGCAATCAAGGGGTACAATGTGCTGGTTTCATATACAATCTGAACTATTTTCATCAAACTGATTAACATAGCCTTCATGGCATTTTCTTAGTTATTGTATG